>JANHZU010008039.1:25206-37674 GCA_032468055.1 Acrochordus granulatus
AGGATTGAAGGGAAGAGGAGAAGGGGACGGCAGAGGATGAGATGGATAGATAGCATAGTCAGTGTGATGAGCATGGGAAGACTCCAGGAGGTAGTGCAGGACAGGGACGCCTGGCGTAATGCAGTCCATGGGGTTGCGCAGAGTCGGGCACGACTGCACAACAACAAACGTTTGTCATTGAAATCAATGATTGTAAGGAATTGTACAATTTTGCCATTGTAAAGGAATAAATGTCTGTGATTTTTAAGGCTGATTTTCTAAAAACAGTTGACATTTGTCAAGAGTCAAAAGATTCAAGAGTCAAAAGATGAATATTTAAGAATAATTTCAGCAGGTTTTTTTGACAGGAGACACTTTCATGGGTGAAAAAAATGTACAAAGTTAAATTACATAGACTCGATGTAGATTGAAGAATTCTCTTGAAGACTGAAGAATACAAACACTTTAAAGAAAAAAGTGAACATTAAATAATGTTAAATCTAAACACATGTTCTGATCTGCCACCTAGTGGTGTCATGAATGCAATGACTGGGCTCTAAGCCTCCCAGTTTCATCAGTCACTTTGCCCAATAAAGACTTTTATAAAATGTTCAGGTTTTATTATTTTAATATACAGGGATTATATATAAATGTTACATTTTCATCTTTTCCATTTTATTATTTAAGAGACTCAGAAAAAAATATCCAGGGTTATCTGAAAACTCTGTATTCATCCACATTAAAAGATAAATATTCATTACTGTAAATACACTCATGGATATCATATTTAAGAGAAATTCAGTATATGGTCTTTTAAATTTTTTACAAAGATAGTGTGTTTATTCCAAAGGGCAAAGGGGTATGGAACATGAAAGACAATTACAGCCACATGATTTCTTGCTTAGTGGCCACTTTGCTTAGCCATGGAGTTGCCACTCACAATTGTAGTTGCTAAATGAAGATTTACAAAGAAAGTACTCATTAGAAAAGACCGTGATGCTGAGAAAGATTGAAGGCAAAAGGAGAAGGGGACGGCAGAGGATGAAATGGTTGGATAGCATAGTAAGTGCAATGGGCGTGGGTTTGGGTGGACTCCAGGAGGCAATGCAAGACAGGGAGGCCTGGCATGCTACAGTCCATGGGTTCACAAAGAGTTGTGCAACTGAACAACAAAACAAGGATTACCTCTATTTCTAATCAGAATTGACTAGAATACAGATATACATTTTTAATTTAATAGCAATGAACTGTTATCAGATTTAAACAACTCAAAGAAATTAAATTCATTATCCTTTGCCAGAATTAGTTTCAATTCTACTTGACTGACTGTTTTAAACAAATATTCATACTCTTTTAAACATGAGATTTGAAAATTTACTATTTTGCTATTTATAGTAGTGAGTACTACTTTATATAGTTATTAACCTTTTAATTTTGATGAATACAGAATTTTCAGATAACCCTTGATTTTTCTTCTGAGTATCTTAAAATAAATAATAAAAGGAAAAAGATTTTAGTCTGAAAGCAGTTACTGAGTCTGACAGAAAATGGGTTGTATTCTAGGAATATGCTGATCCAGTACTGTTGTAGATATAAGAACAGAAGCTGAAATAAGAGCAATTTAAAAAAACAGAAGCATTTAAGATACATAGAGGCAGCATTTAAAAGATACAAAAAAAATATGAGCTAAATTTTAAAAAAGCATATACTTAAACCTTAAGTAAATTTACAAACAGAGGTATTATAGGTACATTAAACATTTACTGGAAAGTTGTTCTGAATTTATGAAAAATATTGCCAGTTTAAAACTAGCAATTACTTGATGAGAAGCTTTTGACTATACACACTGCTTTGGTGACTAAGATGTCCAACCAATATTCAAAGATTGTTTTTTGTTTACAAGGGACTGTGTAACTTAACAGGTAAATTGGCTTTATCTATAACTATTTAAAAAAGCAAACACATTCTGTACATATTTCATAATATCCAATAAATAATGATACCTACTTTCCTATGTTCTACTACTAACATTCTAAGTTGCAATTCTAGTTCATTGCTTGCTGCTGCAGCATCAGTTGTGGAATTACAGAGAGGAGGAAAAGATGGAAGTGCTGTTGTGGCTCCTGGAGAACACACAGATTTGATTGCTTCTCCACTCATTGGTTTCCATTTGGATTCATCATACAAATCAAAGATACAAATCTCTACAGCATCAGAAGGCTGGCAGTTTGCCAAAAACTTCTCATCATTAAAGATACATCCTATTGTTCTATAAGGATATAGTGTCTTGGGTTGCTTAACAATTGGAGGATCATCAGGTTTGATGGGACTGTGGATGTACCTGAAAAAAAACCAGACTTGCCTTAATACATTAAAGGTTAAATTAAATTTTAAAGTAATCTATATGGATTAACGTTTTAGCCATTATGTTGACAAAGAGAAGTTGCTAATTGCTCAACTGTGATTAAAAATACAGAGGTGGCATTCAAGAATACACACTCCTTCATTCTATTCAACAATGAAGCCATCAATAAATAAATATGCAAACTCAACAGCTAAACTTGAATCTATATTCATTTCATAATGTGATATTCCACAAGGACAATTATGCACCTTGCCCTCACCCTTGTACTTTAGTCACCTTTCATTCTTATGCCACCAGTTTTCCATCGCAAAACAGAGATTTCCATTGTGAAATTATCCTTGAAATATGTTATATTGAAATATTGGTTGCAGATAACAGCTGAGAAGGGATAACATAGATTAAGTATGTACTCTTTTATCTAGTTTGTATACTGAGATAGTTTTCCATATACAGTAAGGCTGTTTGTTAAGTTAGGGGCAGAAAAATATTCCAGGTTGGTTGGCTTTATACTTTCCTGACCATTTATTTATATCCTGCCTTTATTATTTTAAACAACTCAAGGCAGCAAACATATTTTACACACCTTCTTCCTCCTATTTTCCCCACAACAGCAACCCTATGAGGTGGGTTTGGGCTGAGCAAAAGTGACTGGCCTATGGTCACCCAGTTAGATTTTGTGGCTAAGGCAGGACTAGAACTTATGACCTCCCACTTTCTAGTTTGTTACCTTAATCACTAGACCAAACTAGCTCTCATCTTGTATTCAGGTTATAGAATAATAATGGATTAAGTGTCGTCAGTCTTGCATCTGTATCGTTACTGCCAATGTATTCTCACTGGTAGGAAAACAGTGTATGGGCAAATTAGGATTGTTTTAACAATAATCATAAGGTTGGGAAGGATCATTTGGAATGAATCCAAATTGTTCCTCAGTGTAAGAGTCCACTTTAAAGCATCCCTGTCAAATGGTTATTTAGCCTTTGCTTGAACATTTATTTGTTATTAGATTTTTGTTCCACCTTTATTAATTTATAAGTAGGTCAAGGTGGTAAACGTATATAATACTCCCTTTCCCTTCTATTATCCCCACAACAACCCTGGGAGGTAGGTTGGGCTGAGTGATTGGCCCAAAGTCACCCACTGGCTTTCATAGCTGAACTAGAACTCACAGTCCCCTGGTTTCTAGGCAGCACCTTAATCACTATACCAAACATGAACGTGCATTCATTTGGATAATTATTTCCACTGTCCAACTACCATATTATTAGGACTTTTGTTTTCTAACATTTATTTTGAATTTGGTTGATCTTATTTGAACTCATGAGGTGGGGATGGGCCAAATTACTGGCAGTGCTTGACTTATAATTGATAACAGCCATTTGAAGTTATGGCAGACCCCCAAAACTATTTATGATTCAGTCCCAAAGTTATGGCCACTACAGCACCCCACCTATCTCCCCTGCACCAGATCCCTGCATTTCCTTCCCTCAACAGCTCCCTGCTGGCCTTTCTTCCCCCACACTGGGTCTCTGCAAGCAATTACATCCACAATGGCTCCCTGCTGGCCTTAGGCTTGATTCCCACCTCACCAGGCCCCACAGTCTCCTCCTCACTTCTGCAGCACTATGCAAACTACATTAAGGGAGCAAAACAGAATGGTTTGTCTCAGAGCCACATGGCGTGCTTCTGAAAGCAGCAGTGATACCAGAATGCAATTTGGCTGCTGGAAATATGCGGCTGCTTCCAGAATTGCACCACGTGGCTGAGGGATAAAGCAACCATTCTGCTTCACTAATGTGGTCTGCATAGCCCTACGGAAACCTCTGAGGCCCTGAGGTTTCTGAATGACTGTACAGACTGTGCTAGCAAAGCAGAATGGGCTGCTTTGTCCCTTGGCTGCATGGTGTGATTTCAGAAGCAGCCACCATGTTTCCAGAAGCCATATTGTATTCTGGTAGCTGTAAATATTGCTGTTGCTTCTGAAATCACACCACATGGCTATACATTGAAGCCATCTGCTGCAACGCTCTGGAAGGCCTCAAAGCTCTTCAAAAGCTAAGATAGGAGGAAGGTATTCAGCCTGGTGCAGTGAGAATCAGGCCTTAGGGGGACCCAATGGAAGTGATAAAAGGCTGTGGGGATCCAAGGGGTGGGAAGCAATCCCTTGACAGCATATCTGATGTTAAAGATATCTCATTGTGAGAAGTTCTGGTACACAGATAGGGGCCTTCTCTGGCACTGTACCCAGACTATAGAATATCTTCCCTTGGATGTTACAATTGGCCCCAACTTTCTCAGTGTTTAGGAAATCTTTACAGACACATGTCTTTTACCACGCTTCTCTTATATTTTAGTATTGGTTTTAGATCTCTGTCATTTTCAAACTTTGTGTATTGCTTCAGTTATTTTTACATTTTATTAGCAACCTTATGTTTTTGGCAAAATCAACACACAATGAAGCCACCTAACTAGAATTTTAGCACCTATGTAAACTATAGAGAAATTAACTTTTGTATACGTAGTTACGTTGCTGCTTTTTTGGTATAGAATAGTAATTACTTTGCCTGGTATTTGCCACCTTAATGAGGTAATATATTCAGTCTGGCAGAAATATTTTTGTCAAATAATAATTTCATATAATGAATGGTTAAAACAAAACTAAATGCTTTCCAATACCAAAATTACATATTTGGTTTCACTGGGATTTCATCAATTTAGTTAATAATACGACTGTAGATAATGTACTGTAGTTTTACTACTTTTCTTACCTATGCCCTGTTAAACTCTCCCAGAAAGTAGTTACTCCATCAATTCCATAAGTCATCACCCATGTATGAGGAATGCCTTTAGCTTTTGTTCCTACACAAACAAAAGCTTCCATCCCAAATCCCAATAAAAGACTACACAAAAGGTTAGCATGATCTTCACAATCACCCTAAAGAGGAGATATATTAAATGCAAAATACAAACTCATCAGAATTTTTTTTAAATCTTAACTTGTAAGTAAGATGTAACTATCATAACTAGTATAGCAACTATCTAAGAACCTCAGATTTTTGGGTCATAAAAATTATTATTGTTATAATTATACAGGAATATGCAAAATGTTTTGTTCCTCTAGACCTGAATTATTTCCTATTTGGAAAGGCTGATTTCTGAAAACATCCAGATTGATATAGCCCAGAAGAAAAATGAAAGGTTGCAAAATAATCTGTTTCTGGAACAGAACATTTACACATATCTACCATCACTCTAGATTCATAGATTACCAAATATTTTATTATTGCCCAGATGTCCTCAGAACCATCCCATTCTGAATTCAGCACCTTACAGAAATAAATTTTCTGAATCACTTTCAGAATACCTTAAACTATTTCCACTTTGAGGGATTTATTTCTGAAATTTTACTTCTCTTTCCAGAATGGCACAGTCTGGAGGACTTGTGACCAATCTTATTTTACTACCTTTTTGCGGCGGTTGTGAAGAGAATCAATGGTTCACTACAGATGCCAAAAACTGGAAGTGAATGTTAGTTTTTGGCAAAACCATCATAAAATGTGATCATGTGACTGTGGGATACTGCAAACAGTTGGAA
Organism: Acrochordus granulatus; assembly: GCA_032468055.1. Classification (NCBI taxonomy): domain Eukaryota; kingdom Metazoa; phylum Chordata; class Lepidosauria; order Squamata; family Acrochordidae; genus Acrochordus; species Acrochordus granulatus. Next base: position 31,146 of record JANHZU010008039.1, read on the forward strand.
ATGAAGCCTGGTTGTCAAGTGCCCAAAGTGCATTCACATGATTGTGGGGAAGGAAAACCACTGGAACTTTGAATTCAGATCATAACTATCCCCCATCTAGATCCCTTGGAACTTTGAATGGTGGCTAAGCAACCAGTTGTAACTCAAGGACTATCTGTAATGTTTTTCAGAAGATTCTATTCCCAAACAATTGGATTCTGTACATCTCTAATTAATACAGATGTTACTCAATATATGCTTTAGAAATGCAAGATCAGATAACCTGGAACTTGTTTCTCAGAAGCAAATACAGTACTTCATTATTTTATTTTGGAAATATGTGCTAGGATTTGTTCCTATTCTTATTCAGCAATACTAGGAAAAAGCACAGATTGAATTCTGCTACTTAACTATCGTTTTCTTTACATCTATAGTAGAACAAGTAAAATCATTTAAAAAGGTGGGAACTATACCATTTCATCAGTTCAGAGGCATGATACAGTACAGCCATCATATTCAAAACTGCTTGAACTCTAAGTTAATAATACAGAAGACTGAGATTTAAGTTATACCTTGTTTCGACAGAGAAAGGCCAGAAGAGAACACCATTGTTCTTGTTTACTATTTCCTCCCCCAATGATAGAGGCTTTTTCATAACCAATCACATTGACAAATCTTGCAGCTTGCCGAGGTGTATCCAGAAGTCGGCCTGCTCGAAGTGGCCTAATAAACGAACATACTGGCCTGTTTATCCCATTTTCATCCTGAATATAAAGTATATATGAAAAAGGGCATTAAGCCAAATAAACCTCTGCATGCTTCAAAAATTATTGGAAAAATGAGATTGAAAAATAGTTGCCATTGTTTTAAGGAACCCATAAAGTTTTAAGCTCATTTGCAAAGGAAGACCAAGCTGATTCTACAGTGCCTCCTTAATGCCTCCTCTAGGAACATTGAGGGACCCAAATATAAAAGCACATGGAACAAGAAAAGTAGTAACATTTAAGTATCAACTTGCCAGGCAGACAGATGATTTGGGACTGAAACCATGCTATGCGAACATTCAAACAACTGATGGCCATACTGAGGGGGATCTTTAGGAACTGAAACCCCAGCACACTTGAAAAGTACAGAGTAATGTAATCCATAGAAATAAATAGCAGCAGTGTCAAGGAACCAAACCGTTTCAAGTTTTGTAATGTTGGGAGTATGGAAGTAAGAAAGAAACTCAAAAGTGCCCCACCTTGATTTTCTTTGATATAAGAAGGGTACTAAATTTCTGCCAGGTTTCAACATTTTGTTGTTATACCTCATCTATATACTACTAAAACTTTTGTGTCTGTTTGTTTGTATCTTTCAATTGTGTGAAATTGGAGGTATATGGCGACATTTATTCAATCAAGGTAATTCAAATGGGCTAACTTATGGAATGATGGGACCATGGGAATAAAATTTGGGGAAATTGTGGTTGCTTCAACACCACCGCATCTTCTGATTATACTTCCCAGAAATGTGGAAGCTGCATGGTGCAAGGGAAGATGGAAGGGATGTGTTCCTGCCTTCTTTCCCACCTTTCTCTGACTCCTGAATTTAACTGGCTAGCAACAAGCCCGACAGATGAATGGCAATTGACTGCTTTGGAATCAAGGCTGAAATTTCTTAATGACAGTTGGTGATTAAGGAAGAATGAGGGAGTGATTCAGATGCCTCCTTGTGAGATAGGACTGGCTATGGAATGGGATGCAGTTTTCCTCCTGGTCCATAGCTCCCTTTGTTTCCCCTCCCCAGCAAAGTGACAGGCAGTTCTGTGCATCAGCCTAGAAGGAGGCACGATTTCTGATGCTTCTTGGCAGATTCTCACAAGCAAAGTCAAGGGGAAGCCAGCAGGAAATTGGAAGTCACTCCCACTGCTGAGCCCAATTGATTTGTGACCTGGTAAGTGAGTGGCATCTGGCTGCTTTGGAACAGAGTCTGACATTTGAAATCTCTTTAATGACAGTGGGTGGCAAGGGAAGGATGAGGGAATGACTTGGATGCCTGCTAGCTAAATAGGGCTGGTTGTGCGGTAACAGTGAGTTCTCTTCCTCCCTGGAGGAAGGGGGCCCTTGGGGACATGCCGGGATGGGGGGTATTTTTCTTTGCTATCCACAGCTCCCTTTGTGTCCCCTCTCGTCAGCAAAATGGAGGCAGTTCTGCAAGTCATTTGAGGAGGAGGAGGAGTTATTTCTGATGCTCCCTGCCAGCTTCCCATGAGTAATATCAATAAGGAAGCTGGCAGGAAATTGGAAGTTGCTCCTACTCCCACTGCTATTTTGTCCATCCCTGGTCATTTTGTTTTTCTGTTTAGGTAAGGAAATATCTCTGAAAAGATTACTCTACGTGGCATGGTTTGTCTAGTAAATCAATAAAGCAGAATTCAAAAGATTCTTTTGGTGTTTCTTTCCATACCACCCTAATATAAAGGCTAACATATATCAAATTTCATTGATATGAAGAGCTGTACAGAGTAAATTTGTTCCTATAACCTTTTATCCACAAATTATATGAACTGTAAAATCTAGAATATGAAATTGCCAAACCTGGGCAAATATTTTCACTAGCCTTGAACTGTGTGAAGTCCTGATCTGTAAGTATTCTCTCCACCACTGCTTTGCATACACAAGAAATAAACGTTCTTTTTCTGCTGTTTTCTGCCGCTCTAAAGATATCTGCAATTAGAAAAACAATAACTATGTACTGTTCTATGTGTTTCAGAAGTTGTTTCTGAATTCAAAAGGTTTCATGATAAATCATATAGCATATGCCCTGCTAGTGTAAACTGAACTAGTGGCTAGTACGTACTATAAACTTTCTGCTACCCATCAAATACAGTAAAGATTTATATAATTCAGAGTATAAATAACATATCCTAATTAACTAAGCTCTAATCTTAAATTAGGATATGCTTGGTTAATAAAGTGTAGGATATGTTATTACTATACAATGCATTTGTAGCTAAGTTAGACATTTCAAAAGTGGTTACAACTTGATTCAGACTTCTAGTACCATAACAAAGCAAAAACACTTGGCAGTAGCACATTTGTAAGGATATTGATCAATTTTCAGAAAACTTCCAAAGGGAAATTTCCTTCCCATGAAGCTTCATGCTTTTGACCTTCCTTCATTTACTGAAACCTTATACAAAGAATTATCAAATGTATATAAAATTAGAAATACAGTAGCTTTATTTGTTAGCTCAGATTGGACAATACTGGAGACTTTTTATCCATAGTACATAATACCAACTCCCACATAAATTGGCCACTTGCCACAGAAAAAGTGAACCAGAATATATATGTGATAATATTTTAAAATAGAGTTGCTCATACTATGTTTCATATTCATTATATCATGACATAAATTTGATTATTCAGGATCCCTCCTGAATGAGAGACCAGAATTTTCCAACAAAGCTGCATGCTTGATAAAATACAAATTTTATGAAACAAATATTATAATTTGCTTAACATTAAAATCACTCTGAATTGCACTAATATTATTGCTTATTTATTAATTTATTTGATTTATATGCCGCCAAAATCCAGACACTCTCGGCGGCTAACAAAAAACAACCCTTAAAAACGTTAATTAAAAACATTTAAAAAAATTAAAATAAAATATTAAAATCAAAATAAAAAAATAAATTAAACATACCTGAGTATTAATTATTTCCTGAGAAAGTATCTTGTTAAGTTTTGGATAGATTTCAAGTTTGATGTTAAGTACTCCAACAGAAACCTTTGATTCTGTACCTATGAACCAAAAGTTACAGAAAAACTTTTGAACTTAAGAAATAGACCTTTTATTAAATCAAGCATTGAAAGAGCATACAATGTCCATATACAGCATTATGTGAGAGTTGAAAGGAATAGTCCCAGTCAAATAATTTCTATTCTATTGTTTAATGGAAGTTTCAAGATGACAAGAATTAACTAACGGTCCTCACAGGAGTTGACTGCTACATTTGAGCACGTGTAAGGACTCTAGGATGCTCCCCTTCTTCACATATGGTTCAGTCCTTGTTTCCTCCACATCATCCCCCTCTTCATCATAAGCTCACTCCTCCATGAAGCACTTGGCTGTGACCCCCTCTGTTTCCATGGAGTCTGAGACTTCAGTAGAAGTGGATAGAGGACAGAATTCATCTGAAAGAATGTCCCTCCCCCTCTCCCATCTCAAGAATCTCAAGCAGCTCAGCTGATGTATCAGGCTATAAAGGTAGTACAGAGTTAATTTCTTGCTCCCCCCTGTCCAGCAAGGCCTGAAGTGGAAGGCTGACTGGAGTCTAATAGCTCCTCCTGCTGCATCTGGGTGGTTGGTCTTCTGCTTCATGAGGTTCCACAGATTATTCTGGCTGTGAAAAGTATGTAGGTTTAAGTGCCTGTTCTCCCCTCCCTCTGCCCAGCTAAGCAGAAGAAGCAGAAGGTTGCCCATAGACCGTAGGTGCTGGGCCTCTGTTGTAAGCACCAGTAGGCAGGTCAACTTCTTCAGCATGGACTCATCAAGAGGTGTTATAGTTGGGACCAGTAGCTGTGCTGGCCAAGGTTTGTTGGGAAAACACTGGTGAAAATATTGTACAAAGATTGTGTGTAGAAGTGCCTAGCATTTTCCCAGGAGCATTCAAATTTTGGATAGCCCTTTCAATTAATCAGATATTGTATGTCCCTTCCCCTTCTCCTGGAATCTAGGATTTCTTCCATTTCAAATTCTTGTTCTCCCTCCACAGTGACCAGAGGGGGTGGTGGAGTGGTGGAAAACTGGGTGTACTTTCATGGAGGGAGTTAATTGCAAATGGTATGCAACTGGGTTGATTTGCTGGATCACCTTGAATGGACCCACAAAACATGAATCTAACTTTCTGCAAGGCCTAGTAGAATCCAAAAACTTAGTAGAGAGCCAGACTTTGTCCTCCGTCTGTATTGGAGGTCCTCTTGCAAATGTGTGTCTGCGGCCTGTTTGTAAGATTACTTGGCCTAGCTGCTGCCTTAAAAGGCTTTGAGCGGCTATTTGCTCTTGCAAAAAATCTCTGCCCCTGGAACACTGCTGCCATCTCAGGGATGAACTCCATACAAGGCTTGAAAGGGAGTCATATTAACTTATGTAGTACATTGTATAAAAATTCTACAAGTGGGAGTAGGGAAAGTCATTTGTACTGGGCATAAGTGCAAAACATCTTAAGTACTGTTGCAACATCTGATTTGTCTTTTCAGCTTCACCATTTGTGGCATGGTGGTGGGCAGAAGATAAACTAACTTGTACATTTAGAAGCTGGAACAGCTTATCTCCTGCCTTCCAGTCTATTGAGAGGTTATGTTGCTTCAGCCATTCTGCTCCCAGAATGATAGGAAAATGAAAGTTTTGAGAGATATAGAAGTTTAACACTTGGTTCCACTGAGCTATCACTGCTTGCAAGGGAGCTATGGCATGAGTGATCTGACCTGCCTTCAAAGGCTGTCTGTCAATTACCATACTTGCACTGGGAGAGATAATGTGACTAAAGGGATTTAGAGGGCTCTAATTGTGGAGAAATCTATGAAGCTCATAGTTGCCCCCAAATCTATGAGAGCATGACCTTTTCCTTGCTTCTGTGGGGAATGATCAGTGTTACAGGAACTGTTAATTCTCTACACCTCTGCCTCTCTTCTGCTGTTGGAGACTTTCTGGCAGCTCAAATCTGCATAGGCTCCTCTTCACCTTGCTCACCTACTGCAGGCATTAGGAATGGAAAAATAGCCTGGCTAGGCAGAGGTGCTTCTTTGGCCAAAAGAGCTTTGTATCTCCTCCAGGTGTGTATCAATGATTATGCATAACTGGTATACCTGATCCAGTGCCTGATCATTTTGCCTGAAAGGAATAGGCCCCTGATGAGTCCAGCACTGATTTGATTGTTCAACCCCCCCTAAACTCTGAGATTAGTGCTGGCTCATTTCAACCCAGATCAGCTGCAAATGGCTTGAACAAAGCTGTGTAATCTGACTCTTCTATTGCACTGGTGGAGTTGGAGCATGTGGTGGGTAGCTATGACCTCCCTTATGGGCCCCCAAAATAGTTCCTGAAGATGATAATAAAGTTCTGATGGTTATCCATGATAGGATTGTTATTCTTTATAACTGGCAGGGCCCATTGTGCAGCTTATGACATTAGAAGGCTCAACATGAAAGAAACTCTTGCCTGATCCATTAGAAATTCCACAGATAACTCATACTGTGTTATAAAACTCCTCATCTTGTCTGTTTTTCCAGGGAACCTCTCTGGCAAACATCCATGGGTTCTGTAGTCCTTGGTTCAGAACTGGAGCCTCTGGTGCTGCTTGTGGCACTGCTACATTCTGCATCTGCTGCATTAGCTGGAGCACCACAGCAGACAAATTCTGACCTTGTTCTCCACTTCATCCTCTCTGAGAAGGACTGTTTCCATTGCTCTCTGGTCAGGGGTGACCTGCTTGTTTAAAGTCTGAAACCATGCCTAATTTCTGGAAGTTTCCATGCAGGAAAAAAAATAATTTTTTTCT
>JANHZU010008040.1:0-14091 GCA_032468055.1 Acrochordus granulatus
AAATGATTTTTTGGTGAATATTTTTGGGGGCGTGGAATGGATCATCCGATTTTCTATTGTTTTCAATGGGAAACCTCGTTTCACTTTAAGAGCATTTCGCGCTAAAAGCATTCTTCCGGAACGGATTAGTCTTGTCTTTTGAGGCACCACTGTATAATTTTTACAGCTTTCATAACAAACATTAGAAACTTTAGAAAATCCGAGCAAATTACCTCTTTCCTGTCTAATGAAATCATCAACTTTGAAACCTGATCGTCTAAACTTCAAAGGTCCAGGATTTTGGTTGCTGCAGAATCCCTGACGTATCTGAAGTAAGGCCTCTCTCTTCTATAATGTAATCATAGATAGAGCACTGAGTTGCCGTGCATTATTGACATCTGGTTGAGCATAATTGGGGGGATGCATCTCTCAGAGATGTGCTCACCTGGCTCTTAAGTGTGGCATCAGCTGAGACTCCAGGACAGGGATGGGAGTGTCGTCACTCTTGTTTGGGAGACTTTGGGGCTTTTGGGGGTGCTTCTCCACAAATAACTAAATGTGAGACCTTATTTGTGAAATTGGGCCATCAGATGGGATTGCTGCTTGTGTGCAATATTGTGTAGCATCATGTCTGCCTGAACTGCTTGATTCTATGGCTGGGATGGTGGTTTTGATGGATTAAAGTCTGATTTTGCTGGGCCTGTAATTGCAAGTGACTCAAGAATTCATGATGGTTTTCTTTGACACATTGATAATGTATCACCCCAGTTTCTTTTGAATTGGATGTATTTATTCATTTTAAAAATATATATGGCCGCCCATATTATATAAAATAACTTTAAATGACTGATAACCAAATATATGCATTTATACAAATAACAAAAAAATGGAACAATTTTTCTTAAAAAGTGTATGTTGCGTTACATTTTATTTCTGTTTATTGGATGGGCAGCTACATTTTTTATTAAGTAAATAAAAATTTGAATTACAGGTAGTCCTTGATTTATAACTGGGACTGGAATTTCTAACTTTGAGTTTGTAAGTCAAGTCAGACCTGATTTCAGGACAATTTTAAGAGGAATTGTTAAGCAAATCATGTGTTCACTAAGCAAATCCATCTTTCCTTACGGGAAGTTTTTTGCTGGAAATTGGCAAAAAAAACCCCATTGCAAACGTCAATCACGTGAACACAGGACACTGCAACCAGTCATAAATGTGAACTGGTTGCCAAGCACCCAAATCACATTCCAGTGGCGGCAGGGGTGGTGCAACCATTGTAAGTGCAAGTACAGGTCCCAAGTCACTTTTTCCAAGGCCACTGTAACTAAATGAACAGTCATAAAACTATCTAAATAAAATTATCTATTTTAAAACATTTTTTGTTATGGATTATCTGTAATTCTTTGGAATAAAATAGATAATGAACTTACGTTGTGGGCTAAACATATTTTTATAGAATGTAAATTGATGGAGAAGGTAAACTTCTCTCAGAGTTTAATGGCATCTGAATTCATTATCTGTGTGCCTGTTTTATTGGAATAGAGTTGGCAGAAGATATTGCAAATGGACTATGCAGGGTCATTAGTTCTTTAATTGCAATGATAGAATTATCAAGACAAAGAACCTTCTCAAAGCACAGATATTGATTATAAGTAGAGTGACCATATTTTCTTGGAAAAAATGAAGGACAAACCTGAAAAAGGAGTAAATCTGAAAGAGGTCCATAAGGATTTTAAAAAATGTTTATAATTTTGCTTTACAGAGAAAAATTCAAGAACAAAACCAAGAAAATTAATAAATCTAAAGGACAGTTTTCTGAAATACAGGACTGTTCTTCATATTATTGTAAAGGACATACAGTCACTATAGTTATAAGAGATGCCGAGGAAGAGTTATTTAAAAAAACTAGGGTCACCCAGATGGATCAATTCATCCTCTGTTCTTGTTATTGTTGCTGCTATATTTTGTATTGATCCCACACAGAACTTCTGTTTTTTAGGAGGAAAATGCAGACATGCTGTTCTCTTGCTTTGGTCATTTGAAGGATCTTGCTCTGGAATCAGCTCCTACCCAACTGATTATCTATCAATTCATTTTCATATGCCCCATTACATGAGCTTTCTCCCATTGTCCCTTCTTTTTTGCTTGCTACCTTTCCTGTTTAATACCAGCAGTGACAAGGGTAAGCTATGAATATTGCAGAAAAGATCTGCCTCGGATATTGCAGTAGGAGGGAAGAACCAGGGTGGGAGAGAGTTCCTCCAAGACAGAGAAAGTTACTTGGAGAGAATTCAGGTAATTTTCTACCAAGGATAAAGCTTTGCTACCAGTGCCACAGCTGCCAAACAGATGATCAAAAGCTCCATGGAATCAAGTGCAAAAGGCCTTTCTGACACTGCTTACACAACTGTCTGACAAAGAAGATGAATTTCCGCATTAGAAATTAGAGATTATATACCATTTACAGGTAAAATTATATGTTCAGCCATTAAATTGCCAAAAGAGGTATTACTGGGTTAAAACAAAATATTCTGCCTCAATAAGTGAATATATACAGATACATAATCATCAATAATTATTTATAAATCTCAGAAAGGTCCAAAAGATGTTTTTACAGATTTCATCAAGTTGTGGGCTTGCAGCAGAACACTCGTTTAAAAACATATGATAAATGGAGTAAATCCATACTGCTGACAATTATAAGATAGCTGGGGAAAGATGCCGTAAAGTATAGCTGACTGATAGGTTTCGGTTCCTCGGTAACTCTGTTCCCTCTTTTAGCTCAAAGCCTAATCTTTCGTCAGTTGTGCAAAAGAATTCCAGGAGATTTCCGCTTCGGGGCTTTTGGGGGGCTTTTTAGATTTTTTTAAACTGTAAGTAACTCGAGGTGGTGAACATCCCCAGTGCTCCTACTTTCCCCACAACGACAACCCTGTGAGGTGAGATGGGCTGAAAGAGAGCGATTGGCCCAAAGTCAACCAGCTGGCTTTCATGCCTAAGGCAGGACAAGAATTAGTAGACTTCTAGTAGAACCACGGTCTTCTAGAAACTGGTTCCCCAGTTTCTAGCCTGGTGCTTTAATCACTAGACCAAGCTGATTCTCTTCTACGAAAAAAATTCATAAATAGATTATTTCATTCTTCCTATCTAATCTGGGGTTTCTTGGTTATTTATCACACAGCTGCATTAAGCTTCATTGCAGCATTTATGAAATTTGAAGTTCTACATTTCTGGGATGCAAAACTATTTTTAGCAATATCGGAATGGATAAGCATCACTTCTCAGTAGTGATATCTGGTCTAGGATTTTGAATGGCATTTAGGCGTTTATAATCTCATTGAATTTCATTTGATAAAAGAAGGCTACAGGCTTACATTCATGTATCTGCAAGTGAATTTTGTTGCATCTGGTGGGCTTCTTTGGGGCTTATTTCAGAGCAGACATTTATATGAACATATGTATGTATTGTTAAATGTATCAGATTTATATATAAAAGGTTTTTAAAATTTGATATTGACATATACTTTGACCATCCCTTCTGCAAGAAAAAATGTCCTGATACAGACCTGCTTTTTTGTCTACACATAAAGCTTATTCTGCTCTTAAAAATTCCCTCAAAAATCAGGCGTTATTGAATGCCAATAGGTATTAGAGAAAAAATATATATGAATATACAGGATTTTTTTAAAGTTTTGGATTGCTCTGCAGATTTATTCTTTAAAAGATTTATGTGGCCATTCATCTTACGTAGCCTAACTCTGGGTGGCTCTCAGAAGCACAGAGTTCCTTGCAATGACATTGATGGAGACTGAAATACTAATTAGCAGTCCTTTCTTCCTAATGCTTCAGAGCGGGCTTTCCATCTTCTAAAAGGTATTCCTGAAAGGATCCTAAGCCACCTGCGTATTTATGAAGGTTTAAAATTTATAATAATATTTATAATAATATATATTTATTATATATAACATATTATAAATTTTAAACTTCATGCAATGCAAAAAGAGCACGGTGGCTGAGTGATTTTGAGTCTGGGCTTGTCGGTCAAAAGTTGGGCAGCCTGAGTTTGAGACCCAGACACCACGTAATGGGGTGAGCTCCCATTACTTGCTCAAACTCCTGCCAACCTAGCAGTCTGAAAGCATGTAAAAATGCAAACAGATAAATAGGTACCACCTCGGTGGGAAGCTAACAGTGTTCCATGTGCCTTGATATGGAGTCATTCTAGCCACATGACCACAGATGTGGACAACACTGGCTATGAAATGGAAATGAGCACCATCCACTAGAGTTGGACATGACTGGTAGGGGCAACTTTTTGTTTTTCCTGAAAACAAAATTGCTCCATCAAGAGACAGGACTTTCATTCATAATACCAGAGAGGCCAACCACTAAATGCTGCGTAAAGCTGATTTCTGCTTCTGAAATTGACCTGGACTAAACTATATGTGTGTTTGTATACTGATGGATCCAAATCCCGAATTGTGCTGTGTCTCAAGTACTATCTCACTTCACTTTGTCCTAAAGTAATCTGGTTATAACTTTTCAATTTCATAGTTTTTATTTTTTATTTATTTTGTTTTTATTTTACAAATTTATATATCCTGCTGATTTCTCTTCAAGAGCAGCTTACAGTCACCAACATTATCACTAACATTAACTGGCTTGTTAATGTTGTTCGTCCAGGGCCTTCCTCTGCTTGTTCTGGCCTCGCCTTGCGTCAGGGCAGGTCCAGCACCAGCTCCCACTCTCCTCAAAAATTCAGCCAGTCTTTCCCACCAGACTGGTACCCATTTATCTACTCACAGTATTGCATGCTTTCAAACTCCTGGGTGGGCAGGAGTTAGAGGCAAGTGATGGGAGCTCCCTCCATCCATGGTGCTGTGGCTTAAACCACCAGAGTATTGGCCATTTCTGGTCAACGAATCCAGCACCATTAAGCTGCTGCACCACCGTGCCTCCCATATTTTATTAAGCATTCACATATGATGTAACAGACTTGGGTATTTTATTGAGTAAATCCTTGCCAAAAAATATCTAACAGAATCTTCAGTCAGATCCCAATGTCTGAAGCAATCCTTCATAAAAAGAATATTCTGTATATTTCCATCATGCTCCAGTTTTGAAAGCAGAACATTTCTGACTGCATATTGTATTCTTTGCATCATATGGAGAAGTATGAAATATGATATTCTTACCATCTCTTTGTGGTAAAAGTAAAGGATATAATTTTCCTTCTCTTGGTCTTCTTTGTACAACAAGCAAAATGCAGATGACGTTGTCAGGAGAGGATATGCCATAATCAAATTAATATGAACACTACATATGGTATGAATAGCTGCAAGACAATAAAATAGCATTTATTATGAAAATATTGTCATTATTATCACTCTGCTCAAATTCTGTATTGGCTGAAACAGGAAGCAAGTTTAACATTCCTCAATCATGTAATTTTAAATACCTGATGTGTGAGAATGGCTTTGGCAAGTTTTAAACCTTTATTCTTATCATGATGGATCACTTGGCTTTTTTTTTTTTGTCCATTATTCTATTGGATTTCGTTTATGTGTTGTTTAAAATTTATATTTGTTTCTATCCCTTGGAATAAACTAGGTTTACTGTATAAATAAATGCAGTGTGGGTGCATGAATTTTTCCTGAGGATCTATTTGTGCCTTTCTCTTTATTTTCTGATATTTGATTATAAGAAAAAGGTTGACCATACAAATGGGGCATAACATAGGTTTATTACATAATATTTGAACTCCACTTACATTTTCTTATCCAGCTTATAACATGAGAGAATTTTGCCTGTTACTTAAACATTTCAGTTGTTCTGGAAGTAAATTTGTTTGCATGTTGTCAGTCAGTTTTTACAATTAAAAACTCGCACAAGCCTAAAAAGCTATACTAGTTGGGATGCGGGTAGAGATGGGAATAAGAGGGAGAGAAAGGTAAGGTCAAATATATGGAGGAAAGGTTTCTTGTGGAATGAACTTCCTGAAAAACAGGATTCTGAGAAAAAAAAACCTTTGAAAAATGTGGAGAGCTCTGGGAACTTAAACAAAAAAGGGCCAACAAGAAAAAAAACTTAGAAATTTGGGCAGGCTGTTTGTTTATGCCAGAGGGAAGGAAACAGGAGAGTTAAGGAAGCTGATTTGGGCAGTGGCCATGTTAAACAGGGATTGAAGACAAGTTATATTTTGGATATAATCTGTGACAAAATCTTGCCTAGCTTCATAGGCCAGCCTTTTCTTGTTTAATGCTTTCCCAGATAGTTAATAGCCATGCTCTCTGGGATATTCCAGGAGTTACTTCTAAAATATTTGGAGGATACCAGGTAGAGGAAGACTGACATGAGGATTGGAAGAGAAGTCCACTACTGGAAGAAAGTGGAAAGAAACAACTAATTGGTAGGATTGACAAATAAGAGTTAGCCACATTTCTCTGCTAAGTGTGAGTAATGGGGTTGGAATTCAATACATCTGGAAGTTGTCAGATCAAGGAAGAAAGGGCTGCTGTATCCTTAAGAGCTGTACATAAAGAACATTATCCTCTTTCGTAAACCTGTGGAAGTAATGAGGCCCAGGAAGCATATGGTGCAGGATGGACCAGGAGAAAAGACCAAATTCCGGTATCTACTACTGTAGTGTTAACTTCTCTGTTACAAATTAAGAACTGAGTTCAAAGCACTTCCTAATATCTAAATCCTCAGGCATAGCTTTCCTGTTTTAATTTTACTCACTGCCTGATATGCATATAATTCTCTTGCCTTTAGATATGGAAATCTGGAGATCTCAATTTGTGAAGAATATGGGAGCCAGAGCAATACGGAGACTAAAACAGTACTCAGGAAGTAAGTGTTGCATTTCTTTGAACAGCAAGAATCACAGCCAGAGATGAATGCTGAGAAAAGGATGTGGTCATTATTCATTTGGAAATTATACACAAATCAGTTTATTAGACAAAGGAATGTAGGAACTGTGTCACAACTATACAAAAGATCAACATCTTAGGAAGATGAGAAGTTAATTGTCAAAATAAAGCCAAGCTCAGAAACTAGAATTAGTAGTTGCAGTATTTGTGGCCATTATCCAACCAAATTTATTCCCATAGGTAGGTTAGAAAATATATGCTTCAGCGTTTCTCATTGAATTAAGAAGCTTTAGAAAGGCTTAAATATGACTGGATTGGTACTCCTTTTGCCTGTTTCACAATAGCCATAACTTTATACATTTACTGAAAATTATTTTTAATTTTAAGTTTTATTTAATATATGAATGATTTCAGCAGAGTAAAATGGATTTTAGGAATGAAGGATTTTAGTCATCTTGATGCAGAATTTCACTGAAACATAAAGTTAATGAATTCATGGCAAAATCGAGTAGAAGTAATTTTTAACCATCAGCTTTATTGAAAGTATATCAGGTTGAAATAGAGAACAGCAGTTTTAGTTCTAAAATGTACAAGGACTCTTTTCCTGTAGTGTATGTGCTGCACAGGCAGTCATCAAGAGGATGGTCCAGCCAATAAGTATAATGTCAGGGACATGGTTGGTTCCATCCTCACTGATCTATTGGATAGGCACACACAATGGTATTAATGCGTCATGCCTGAAACAGCTTTAGCTTCTCCTGTTTTCACCAAATATGTATGTTTTCAATTTTCAGTAAGAGTCATTGCTTCTCTGGTATGGGGACAATGCGTAAGGTTGACAAGATGTGAGTTGCAGTGGTGTTCTGGTAAAGGTTTCCCCTGTCTAGTCGTGACCAAATCTAGGGGCAGCACTCATCTCCAATTCACAGCTGAGAGAGCCAGCATTTGTCCGAAGACATTTCCGTGCTCATATGGCCAGCATGACTGTACGCTGAGGCGCATGGATGCTGTTACCTTTCCTACTGAGGTGGTATCTATTATCTCCTTGCATTTTTGCACGCTTTCGAATTGCTAGATTGGCAGGTGTGGGGCAGGAATGGGAGTTCACCCCATTACACAGTGGCACTTGGATCTCAAACTGCCAAGCTGCCAACCTTCTGGTCAATGAGCCCAACATCTTAACCACTCAGCCCCCACGCCCTGACAATTGCATTCTGGACATGTAGGAAATATAAGTTGCTGGTGTTCTCTCTCTGCAGCATTGTAATTTCCAAAATCACTGTGTGCACAGTGCTCTTTTCTTATCCCTCGTATTGTGTCTAATTTAATTTGATTCAGTTCTCAAGTCAACAGTGCAACATAAGTGGCACATATGCATATATGTATGTATGTATCTGCTAGATACTCCAGCCAACATTCATCCATCTGATAAAACAGATGGCTATTTTCCAAAGTTCATTTCAGACTAAACCAGGCTCTTCCTTTAGAAAATTCAAGGGAGGAGACTTCTGCTTATTCAGTTTTCACCTATAACCCCATGAATTTAGGATGATTGAGGGAAAAATAGTTATTAATTCAAGGTCATTCAGTGAGTCTCATTGCTATGAAGACTTTTTAATCAGGCCAAGTTTCAGAGCACCAATTTGAGACCAACAGTGTACTGCCTATAAAACTTAAACTCCTTACAATAAAGAAAAACTTGAGGTTCCTGGTCCAACATCTGAAAAGGCCCTTAGTCTGATTTCTTTGTCCCTTCAGAAAAAGTAGCATGACTCTGAGCTAATTTATTAACCTTTCAGGTCTTGAGAAATGTCCTGACTTGGCATTGACACAATGTCTTTTTTAGGTTAGACTTTCTGATTTTTCAAAGCCTGGCAGAACATAGTCCTTGCATTATTCTCTCTCTCTCTCTGCCCTTTTGTCATGAAGTACTCATTGTAGCTCACAAAATAATTTAAATTATCTCAGATATGCCAAGGGGGCTTTGCATAATATGGTGGATAGATAAACTGGCTGGGCTTGGCTTCAACCTAAGCCACTGATTCCCTTCTGGTGTTGGGCAAGTCTCTTGATCTTTGTATGATTTTGTAAATCCATCTATAAAATTGAACTGGATTATTGTAGATATCTGTTTTTCCTTCTCTGAGATACAGTCAATATTAAATTCCCTCTGTCTTGTCTCCTTCAGTTGCCTTCCTTTGAGAAATGATTTAGATTTTAACTTTTTCAAAAATGCGTGGTATCTTTTTGCACTTCAATGGACATCAGTCATGGTATGCAAATGATAATGCATTCAACTATTTTCTTAAGAAAGACCTAGGAAATGGCTTTTAGATGTTATAATTAGTTTGCCAAATATTAGAATAGTTAATAATAAACCTGTAACATCTCTCTGTTTTTCTTGAACTATCATTGCCTTTGGTTTTGCTTTTAATGATGTCCTTTTCAGTTTACTACTTCTTTGTAGTCAAGATTTTGTTGCCTTTGTCTTTTGCTAATTATGCCTCCAGTAAAGCAAGGTGTCCTCTTTCACTGTTGTATAAATAATTGCATCAAAGGAATGAAGTTAGTTGAAGCAACCACTGAATGAATGTGAAAGACTTCTTTACCACCTGGGAAATCCACAGCGAGATCTGTTTTAAGTTTTGTTTGTGTGGAGTACAATCAACATTCATTCTAGTAAAGGATAAAATAACAAAAGAAACCACTGCGGCTGAACTAAGGAGAAATAGGGCCAAAGAGTGAAAATTAAGAGAACTGGAAAATTGGGGAAGGTTCCAAAATAAGCCAAATTACTTGCACAATGGGAAATAAGAGGAGTGAGATCATAGTGGTTTAGTATAGTCCACAGAAATGTGAATATCATGTAGAGGCCTGTTATAACATACATACTTTCATCCCAGGATCCTAAGTGCAGGACAACAGCATAAAATTTGGTATGGAGCCACATTCTGGGGTATCTCCATGCAGAATATTTATTGATGTAGGCAGTAGATCATTCACCATAGGACTCACTCTACAGGCAACATTTTTATATATATTCTGCAAAATTACAATACATAATAAGATGTCATGGTTTTTAATTTTCATCAGTGAGTACAGTACCAATATGTGCAGCTTTTAATATGTCACAATTTGTCCATGCTTTCATTGCCCTGATAAACATGGCTACCAAATGGATGATTAAAGGTAAAGGTTTCCCCTGCCAGTCGTGTCCGACTCTAGGGGGCAGTGCTCATTTCTGTTTCATAGCCAAAGAGCCAGCGTTGTCCGAAGGCACTTCCATGGTCACGTGGCATGATTATACACCGAGGCACATGGAACACTGCTACCATCCCGTGGAATAGGTGGTACTTATTTATCTACTTGCGTTTTTACATGCTTTTGAACTGCTAGGTTGGCAGGAGATGGGACAGGCAATGGGAGCTCATCCCAGCCGACAAGCTCAACATCTGAACCGCTCGGCCATTGTGCTCCAGTGATGATTTCACCTACATTTCTGATCTCATTTAAACCCAACAAAAAGTGTGTTAATAATAGTTGAATTCCAAGTTTTTAGATCTTGGGTTTTTCCTCTCCTCCACCTGGATTGTTATGCTTGTATCTGTATAGATTTGGATCACAGAGGAGCTGGTGAAAGTTTCTAGACTGGCACTTAAAAAGCACAATTTTCTGCTGATTTGACTAAGATTCCACTTCATTTTTTTCAACAAATAGGCAGGTAAGGTGTTAACAAATTTAAAAAGTCTTCCCCATGAAGGAAGGATTTCATTTGGTTAATTTTCTATTTAAGATCTTGGAAACTACCTAGCTCTGTCTGAGTTTTTGGCTGGCAGAAACAGGGAGCTACTTTTCAGGGACGTTAAACACTGAGCCTGCTGCAAGGTTTGGCCTTGAATCTAGCCTTTTTCCGGAAAGCTTTCCTCCCTGATGTGCTGATGTGCAGTCAGCTGGTGGGAGGCCAGTAAGTTATAGGGGCAGTCAGCACAGCTTGTCTTATTGCCTCTGTGTTGATGGACATTATTTGGTGGGGAAACCCAGAGCTTATAGTAACTTTGAACTCTGCAAAGGGTGAAGCTCAGCAACACCCACATTCTTTCTGAGTGGAATACCAAGGGAGAAACTGAACATCCTCCAAACTGTAAAGTATGTTTTACTCTGCCCCAGGCTGAAATGCTTGTACTGTACTGTGTTTTTAACCGATCACACGGCTGCTCCACTGGGGTAGCTGGAATCTTATCTCCTGGAGAAAGACTGTGTTACTTTCTGAGTAGAGTAGTCACTTACACATTTCTGTGAAAAAAGATTCACATGCATTGTTGTTACAACCAATTCAGTGATTACTTACATGCAAATAATTGTTTGCAAATTTATACATAGTTTATATACATATACACTGTCCTGTGGGAAAGACTTTACAATGAGGGGACTTTTGTAAATACTGAGCCTGCCCTTTGTTAACATTCAGGTTCTTGTTCCCCATTTTTATGGTTTTCAATACAGCTAAGATCAGACAGCGCTTCAGACAGCACCTTCAAAAAGGAAAGTCTGTTCTATAAAGGACATGACTATACCGATTTAAAGAGACATTAGGAAAGACTTAGTACAGAAATTCGGTTTCATATACTGTACAGTAATACTCATACTCATGTCCTTAAACAAATAGGTTTTGCAGATTTTTGAGACAGGATTAAACCTCTTTAATACTGGCAATATTAAATTTAAGACTATAAATAACTACTTACACTCACTCATTCACTGGTCACCTCCAGACTGGAACTATTACAATGCGCTCTACATGGGGCTGCCCTTGAACAAGTATCCTGAAGCTTCCGGTGAAACAGATTGCAGCAGCGCAAGCTGAATTGGCTGCCAGTTTGCTTCTGGATCCAATTCAAGGTGCTAGTTTTAAAGCCCTTCATGGCATGGGACCGGTTAGGGTTATTTGGAGCAATAACTTTGCTGGCTGTTGAATTTTGGAAGGTGAATCCCATATGTTTGGAAAGAGTGTGTTCATACACAAGAAGTGGGGCACAGCATTAAGATTCTGATTGGACAATTTTCTTCAGCCTTGTGACATCCACATGGACAGGATCACGGTTCCTAGTATTCTCAGCAGCATGGGCCTTTTCCAGGCTGTCCAAAATCAATAGGTGCTGTACTTTAATCTATGAGGAGGTTGCTATATAAAGGCTGTGCTTAGGCAGAGTGATTCCGAGCTTGGAATGTGCACACTGTTGAGAAAGAGGACAAGACTGAAGTGTTTCCCATCAACATGTCAGCAACTATTTGTCGATGGGACACTTGTTTGACTAGTACTTTTCTGCTGCGTTTTGCAACGTGCGCTCATCACAGTGGGGGCTGCTGAGCTTAAAACAGTTAATACTACAGGATTTTATGGTTTTTGTTTTCATTCAGTGTTTCTTTTTCAGGGAATAACAAGAACAGTCTTTCAACTTCAGTTGTACTTGCTTGCTATTATGCGTAAGAGACCTTGGTTAGGGACAGAAATCTAGGACAAGCCTCCACTTGACACTGATAATGTGATTCTGCAAGAGAATGGAGGAGAATTTTAGCACAGCGCATTGGAACAGAATGCTGAGAAGTTTTATGTTTAAAAGTTAGTTTTGTGTGAGACTGGAGGAAAGAGGTTTCATTCCTTTTCTTTGATGGGTAAATTTGGGGGACATGTTTACATTGCTCACTCGTATCGGTTTCCTAGCTCAGCTCACATGGTTTTTCTTAGCACATATTATAATTTATTTATTTTGTGATCTTTATATTCCACCTGAATTTTAACAAGATTCTGTGCAGGTAAGAACAAGGTAAAGCATACTGTACAATCCAAAACCAAACAAAAAAGTAGAACGCAGGACAAGACAACAAGAGGGCTGAAAGCGATTCAAACAAGAAAGTTTTAACTTGTTTGTTAACATATAAACAGGATTGGAGTAATATATAGTTCTGGGGACATGTTATTCCAGGAAGTGGGGGATCACAAGATTCAATCTGAGTTTGTTTGATCCTATCCACATCCTCAAAGCTTCCAGATATTGGTTTAGGATCTTTACCCTTCCTTGGGCTAGCAGTATATAATTGACTGTCATCAGCATAATAATGACATCTAACCCCAAATTGATGGATGATGCCCCATAATGAGCATGGAGGACTGAGACTGAAGAAACCCACATTCTCAGGAGCTCAAATCTAGCTGCACACAATAACTGATTGGAATGACCCATTCAGTTGTGGAATCATGGTTAGGAGTGAAATCATGGTTAAAATAGCATCCCCAACTCCCAACCTTTGCAAGCTGGCCAGAAGAATATCATGTTTTATGGTACCAAGCAATGCTGAGAGGTTTATTAGGACAAAGAGGGGTTCACTCCCCCTATCTAGGTCCTGATAAAGATCATTCATCTGAATAATCAGTGACATTTTGGTTCCAGGACTGGCTCTAAATCATGACTGGAAAGCATCCAGATAATGTGCATCGTCTAGGACACTCTAGTTGTTTTTGCCTCCTCATTCTCAACAACCTTCCCCAAGAAACAGATTGGAGATTGGGTGAAAGTTATCAAGCATGAATAATAATTTGATAAAGATATTAAAAAATTCCAGGCTTCCTCCACAAGACTATAATTCTTGTGGAAAAGACTATTAACCTAGCTTAAGTTGTTCATACGTATGTCCCCAACAGATATTTGAACATGTTGAACTATCATATCCAGAATGCAGCTTTGGTTAAAAACAACCCAAAATTTAAGAAAAATAAAAAGCTTCCAGGTTATCCAGACCTCTTCCCCAGGCAAAAACCAGGACAGAAGAAACAAAATCTCAAGACCAGCTCTTTTAACCATAATGTTTGCAGTATTAGAATCTTGCTTGATATGGAATGCATAGACTGAGTGCAGTAATTATGTCTAGCATTTTGAACAAAAAACTAAATTCTCAAAATGCCAAGGCTGGCTGATACTCAGATCTGCCTCTTTTCATGAGCAAAATACCAAGCTATTGGTAGAGAACAAAAATAAAAAGCAGCCTGGCACCTTGTATTAGGAAAACTGGGTATATGTATGTACATGTATATGTACATGATAGAATTGCAGTTCCAGGGAATATGCAGAATTCTTATTAAAGGTTCAATTTCTCATGTAACTGGAGATAATCATTACATTTTAATATCTCCAATTGCATTAAGATGTCTTATTAATAGACTTCGCAACAAAAGTTTAAAAAG
>JANHZU010008040.1:14191-30638 GCA_032468055.1 Acrochordus granulatus
CCAGTCCAGATGCCTGCTTTTTAAACTTTTGTTGCGATGCAATTACCCTGGACGAGTGAGAGTCTTCACAGACATGCTTATTAATAGACCAGTGGCTTCTTTTCTTATTTTGTGTTAATTCTTTCAAATATTTTACAAATAAAAACAGCTCGGCAATGGCAGGAAATTAGTTTATTGGATAACATTGATGCTTATACACTCCCATTCATGTGAATTTTAAAGAAAACAGATGAACGAATGTAGATTGGATACATAAATGCACCTTTTTATGCCAATTTCAGTGGCATCTGCAGTTGTTTTTACTGTTGATATGGCAACGGCTTCCCTATTTTCTACACAAGCATATACTCACACTGATGTAAGGGTTATTCAAAGAATGACTTAAAAGAAGTACAAAAAAACTTACAGACAGTTAGTATTAGCCACCCCAATCTATCACAAATGATTTGTGAGGTGTTTAATTTCAAATTCAGGACCTCAGAATCATAATTCTTTGAGATTTTTAAAATTTCACCATTTTTCAAGAAAACAGACTTGCAAGCATTCAAATTTATTTATGTTTCTTCATGAACACACAGAAGAATTTTAAAATGATGATGTTACAAAAATAAGAGTTTCAAACTCACAGAGCAAACAGGGATGGGACCAAAGTTGAAAAAGTGCTCAGGTATTTTTAAATGGTGATTCATATCAGAATCATATCCAGAAAACTGAGATCATTGTTCAAGGATAAAATTGTTTTATAGTTGATGGGCTGATATTTCATTACTGATGTACATGCATCTTTCATAAGAGGTGCTAGTTCAGTTCTCATGAACATAATCAATATGCATACATTTTTGCCATAAACCTTGCATTCAGAAATGCAAAGCTACCACTATTTCTCTCCCCACTTTCAAGATGTAGGTTTTGGCTCTGTCTCTCTCTCTTGTCTATTACATTTGTGGCTGGGCAGCATATAACATTGATTAGTATGTCTTTACAGCAAGGAGATATTCTAACTGTTTACCATATGGTTTCTTCTTCACCCTAACATTTTCTCAGAAGTGTGGAGTCCACTTTTCAGATCAACAAATGCTATTGCACATGATCATATGTAGCAACTGGACAAATTTCATGTCTGCATTGTGTCCTGCCACCTTCACTTTGGTCTAGGCACTTGCCATTGATGTTAAAGTGGTAGGTGGTGCAGGCAATGCTGTGGGATGCTACTTGTAGAAAGTGGCCATACTATTGTAGGCTTTTTTTCTGCATCTTCTCTGTTCTTGATGCAGCTCCCATTTGCTACCAGACTGTATCATTACTGATGTGGTCAAGAAGGGAAACACCCAATGACCAGCAGAGCATGCACTTCTCATGCCATGGAAAGAATGCTCTTTTGGTGGTTGTCCAGCACTCAGCACCATACAGTGCTGTTGGGCAGACCATCATTTTATACACTTTTGGTTTTAGGTGAATTGGCATATATCTATTGCAGAGTACTCTGGGATCTCCTTCCACCACAGCCATGTTGCATTCACTCTTGCATGCACTATCTCATTAATTCTGCTGTCACTTTGCAATTGGGATCCTAAGTAATTGAAGGAGTATCTCTTCATAGAGATAGATCACTCGATCTTTGCTGCTGACCTGAGTGGTGGAGGTGCTCAGGCTAGTTTTTAAAGTATTCTTGATACTGAGACACAAACTGAATTGGCTAAGATGGTCATTTCGTTCCTGGACATAGTACTATAGTTCTTCCCTAGTGGTAACTGCGAGCAGGATATTGGTGTACAGCAAGGTTCAGGGACATTGTGATGCAGGTCTCATGAAGGTATCCATGACAAAAATGAAGAACAATGAAGATAATACCAAGACTTTGTACACACCACATTTCACAGAAAAGCTGTCAGAAAGACTAGTAGCAGTGCATAATACTCAGTTGCTGATATTAAAATAAAGCATCTCAACCCATTTTATGAGAAGCTCAGGCACACCATGGTCACATAGCACATACCATATAGTTAATGTGGAACATCATCAAACACTTTTTTTTTTTGGTAAAGGAAAGCAGATGTAAAGACTTCTTTTTTATATGCTTTCCATGAGCATACAAGCTGCAAAAATGGTGTTGGTGGTATTTAAGCCTTTGACAAAACCGCACTGGTTGATACAGATTTAAGCAATGTCACGGAAGTGCTGCACATCATTAACTTTTAGAACTGTGTCAGCACCATTGACTTTCCTTTAATCTATTTTGAGCTTTTTATGTTGTGTATAATGATGATGATATAATTATGTTGCTGTAGCTCACCGTGTACAATGTCTTTCTTTTGCAGTGCCATAGCCTCAATACTGAGAGCCTGGTTAGACCAATGTTCTGAAGACTTCCAAGAGCCACCTCATTTCTTTTGTTTGCGGAAACTGCTGGATTATCTGACCAGGATCATGCCAGGCTCAGACCCTGAAAGAAGGGCACAACAACTCTTGGAGTACTTTCAGAAGCAAGAACTAGTAAACAACAGTAAGGATATCCCACAAACATTTTAACATTCACTTTTTATCATGAAGCAAGTTATATTGTTGCACTGCTATGGCATTTATTATGCTGTGGTATCAGTTGGAATACTGATTACAGTAGGAAAATAAGGGAAAGGTGGATTGTAAACTTTGAATTTAGTATGCTTGGTGAATCGGTTTTCTGATTTTGCTCCTTAGGGGGGTGAGGAGCCAAGCAGTTCTGCCAAGTAAGTTCCGTAATGCTTCCAAAGGAACATTTACAATGCTGCTTTGAGATGACTATCAGCTTCAGTAAAGTTTGAAGGTTTTCAAAATAAGTGTATCGTTGCTCTGATTTCTCACTGTTAAAATTGTTCTCCCTTGTGATCAAATGGAGATTTTTTTTAATTACATTCCTTTGCTCCTATTATGACAAAGGAAGTGCCTGTTACTGTTTTTTCCGATCTGAATGGTCTGGTGCTGACAGCCGAGGACAAAAGAAAAATTTACGTTAGCAGGTCAAAATGCCACTGGAACCATTGTGAACAGTAGTGACACTGGTATGCTTCTTGCAGTGTCAGGACTGATAAATAGCCTTTTCCCTTCCCCCAAGACAGAAGGTTTCCTCTGGGCATAATTAGCATAGCTAGAAAGCCATTGGAACTTGCCCAATGTCCAAAGAAATGTCCAGGTTTCCCAGAAAAACAGTAGGAAATGAATAGGAAGTGATAGCACTCAACAAGGAACACATACAATAAAGATCAGGATTTCTTTTCCTTTTGAAAATCATGTACTGTACCTGAACATTGCAAAAGATACAGGTTATACAGTTAGTCATTCCTGGCACCAAATAAATATACTTCCCCCCCAAAGGAAAGCTGCATTAAATCTAAATTCCAAAATCTTCTAGGGTTGTTAATTTGTACCTAGGGTTTAATAAAGAAGGTTTAAATGCTGAGTAAAAACTAATTAGTGTTTACAGAGTAAAAAGTTCCCACAGAACTTTCTAGACACAGCAGATAGTTTAGGTACAGAAGTCTTGCTTCTTAGTTTCTCGTAAAAATGGAACATTATTTCAGCTGAATCTAAGATGTTTCAATGAGAAATCTCAATCCAGATCTTCAACGTATTAAATAAGTTTAAATGCAAATATAGGTTTCATGGGAAAAAAATGCAAGAATTTCTGTAGCTTATGTAATATTTGACAGCATTGCTCATCTCTGAAAATAGAAGGTATAGAACAAATCAAAGTTGTTTCCCTATTAATAATACTTTCTAAAACTTCAGAAAAGTTTACCAGTATAGGCAGTCTGCATAAATAGAGGCCACATTTCAAATGAAATTAATTCTCTGAGATGAGGGAGCTCTCAACAGTTTTGTACTTTGAATAGCATCCCCCACCTCATTGCCACAAGTAGAGAGGATTCTGAGACATTTTCCAGAGGTAGCTTTTGATATAGCACACAAGCCAACTTTTGTTTAGAGGAAGAAAGAGATTAAGTTCCATTAGGACCAAGGAGACTTCTCACAGAAGCCCAACTTAGTTAAATTGATTAAGGATATTTTCTCCATGTACTCACAAGTAAGACGGTGGTCAGCTTGGAGAACGTTTCTGTAACAATGAATCGTAACTGAGGCATAGGAAAAATCAAAAGGAGAAGTCTGAGGAAGTTTAAAAGAAAAATGAAGTGATGTCTATATTTGGAACAAATATGAAAACTTTTCTGGGTCTGGGTTCATGAAAGGGAGAAGAGTGGTTGAGAAATAAGTTCTTTTTCTTGGCAAAATTACAAGATCCGTAGCAGTTCTCTATGAACTGTAAAAGAGAGAAATCTAAGGACAGTATGATATTACGGTTATAATATTGAACCTAGTATGGGAAGATAAGGGTTCCCGCTGTTACTACATTCATATTCCCTATTTTATCACAGTCCAAAGTTAGGCTGAAAGATATTCAAATGCTTGCTCAGCCATGAGGTTTAATGGACCCAAAAGGGTGGATAGTTCTTATTCCAGAGATGACAGACCAAATGAGTCACCGAATGAGAGAAATTTTCTGGAGCAGATTCTTTTATTGTTCTGTACAGCAGCAAAGGGGTCCTCCAAAAGGAGGAGCTATGAGCAAAGCAAGGTACACACATTTATACTTTGGCACAAAGAAGAAAATGATAGGAGTGGTTACTTCTGTCACATAGGCATTACAGAAGACACTAATTGGTTAAGCATTCACTTAATGACCAGTGCAGAAAATGTAAAATCAGGTGCCTCATACAGTCATACAATTTATGACTGTAACTCCAGTCGTAATTGGGGTTGTCGGTAAGCCGAGGACTACCTGTACTCATTATCTCCTCTTCAACTTACCAGGTCCTGAAAATTCCATTCTCTGTAAAATGGAAGTCAGCATGATATTAACCATGATAATCTACTAACCTGATCAAGATCTATTTCCCTTTAGGAAACATTCATCTAGAGAAATGGGTATTTTCACAAAACAACATTTAAAATGGCATGTTTTGTTTGGCCATGCCAATGGTTTCCTGATTTGTCCGTGCCTTTTCTTTCCCCTTCCACATTTTTTGTGCCTGAAATCATAAACTTGCCGTTATCTCAAACTAGCACAAGATCCAACTTTAATTAGACCTATATTAAATATGATCAGGGAAAGACATACTAATTCCCACAATGGAAGTATGGATGGAAAAACTGACAAAGCTATCAGAAATGGTCAAATTAATTGCTTTAATAAAAAAAAAATATCAAATTTTATTTCTACTTGGAAATAAAAGCTTTCAGACTTTGTGCTCAAGTTTCAAAAAAATGAAACTTTGTGGGATTTGCTGATTAGATAGGGGTTTTTTATTATAGAAATGGCTAGCATATACTAAATAGGCAAAAGTAAAAAGTTGAGATTGGTTAATTTATTTATTTATTCTATTGGGTTGAGAAGAGTTTGAAGTTAACTCTTTTTCCCCTCTTACCCTATACTTCCTTCTTTCTCTTTTTCCTTCCCTTATTATCTTTATTTCCATTTGTATTTTATATCTTGATAATATTAATAAATTTATATTTAAAAAAATGAAAGGTGAGCAGAAGATATGCTTTGTCAGTTCTCACAATATTATTATATCCTGACAGGTGAGATTCATAAAATATTTGCAACTGAAGAAAATACAGAGTTTAGTGGATCAGAAGAATTTTCTTCTTTTCCAGAAGATCTTGTGGCAGAACAGTTAACTTACATGGATGCCGTAAGTATGAATAGATGTATACTTATATAAATAGAGACTATGATTCTGATGTGTTTTTTTTATTTATTCCTTAAGTTTTTATTCAGCTTTCCTAATATATAATTTAAGTTGATGCAAATAGGTTGCACATGTGCAAACCACATGTGACATTTCATTTCATTTCTTCTTTGGAACTGTGTTGTGGTTAAATGGCTCCTTAGCATAGATCATTCTCCATAGATTGATTAAAACAAATGTTTTTGTGCAATATGTTTCCCTGAACTAATTGTCATCACTTACTAAAGGCTAATTGCTCACCAGTCTACTTTGTTATACTAGATGTTTTTCTGCAATTGGAACTGTTAAAAGTTCAAAAGAGTTGACTGAAAACTTAAATAGATATAGTTTGATCCATACATAAGGGCAGTCCATGGATTGAACTTTCAAATATATAGGCAAGCCATGGTCTGAATCTGTTTTGTTTTTTTCTCATGTGACTTTTTTGCTGCAGTTGCATCCAGATGTGGAGTGAGAGCCTTAATAATGTTTAGTTAGTTCAGACTTTGTGACAGGCTATAATTAGTGCAAGCCTTTGTTTGCAAAACCATTTTAAACTCTTTGGCTATCCGATTAACTGTAAGATAGTCTATTAGTTACAGTAACTTTACAGACTAATTATGTTTCACGGTCTATAAAACCTAATTAAGCTTTATAACTATGACATAGAATAACATTCACATTAAGAGAATATATTTTGTTCCCAGATAGTATGTTCAAGTAAAGCTTTTCCCAAGGAATGTGCTGTTTTCAAATAAAGTAGTCCAAGCAGTTATCACTCATCATTCATGGTTAAAAAAGCCTCATGTCTCACAAGTGAAATAATATGCTAGATGTGCTCATGATTAATGTCTTTGTGTAACAGCTACAGTTTGCACATAGATTGGAATTCAAGAATGTACATTTATTCTACATTCATCAGCAAAATAAAACTCACAAATTGGATATTGTCAGTCTTATCTATTGATCAGTCTCTGATTGTATATGGCCAGCTAATACATTATCATGCTTATGAAATCAGACTATTTCTTTATAAAAGTTGTTTGTCAGAAGTTTAGTTAGGCTGAATTCTTACTACTTGTCTGATATTTTATAAAGCAGTTTGACCTTTCCTTCTATTGAACTAATAGATGGAATGAAATAATAAAAAGTATTCAACTGTTAAATTATTCCTAAACCAAACGTGGCTGTTCAATTCCAGGCAGGCAATTATTGTAGAATATTTAGAAAGCATCAACTTACCACTCAGGGTCCTCACAGCGTTCAGCAGCCTTATAAATTTAATAAAATTAAGCAACAAATATTTCCTTAGCAATATAACAGCTTGGATGAAATTAGCTAATGAAATATATACATATGTATATACATGCTGTCTATGTAAAATAGTTCTTCAAATCCATGGTTTTAAAGTTGTTCATTGACAATGGGTTATATAATAATGCACATGTGCACTGTTCTTTTCCTTTTATGAAACTGACTGCATTACAATCAAACACCATTAGCATGCAGGAAGAGCTGCACCACATATGGTTTGCAAATGAACAGACCATGAACTTGTCTTAGGAGGTTTATCTCCGCAGCCATTGCTTTTTGCTGTGTTTGCTGTACAGCATGAACAATTCCTAAGCAGCACACTACGTAAAAGCTAGGAGCTACCAGAAATAAAGGACTGACTTGCCACCAATAGAGAATGCTGCAGCCCCTCTGTGTGATTGATGGTCAGGATTTCCCTTTCAAACTACCCTCTGCTCTGTTCTGTTTGCTGCATGTTGGTATTTGATCATTCGCATACTGCAGCCATGACAGAGTTACACTATTTTAAAGAAGGTTGCACGTCTCTGCCTGAGTCATACCTCTGGGCTTATATGTTGAAAAATGGAGCATTCTTTCTTTTGAACACTGTAAAGATAGGTAATTTTAAATAGATTGTTGTACCCTATCACTATTGATTCAAGTTTACATTGTCCTATAATTTTTATTGTTTACTTATACTATGCTTGAGTATAATACAGACCCAGTAAATATTATTGATGCTACTTCTGTTATTATTACCACTAAAAATATTACCGCTGTCTGTCAAATTCAAGAAAAGATGTGTCTGTTGTCAGAAATGTTGGAATGACCATATTGCATATTTCAACACAATACTTTTAATAGAAATAAAGAAAATCCTCTTATAGCCTTGACATGATTTTTTATATGTTGTTCCAGAAACTGTTTAAAAGAGTGGTGCCACACCACTGTTTGGGCTGCATCTGGTCTCAGAGAGATAAGAAAGAAAACAAACATTTAGCTCCTACCATCAGAGCTACCATTGCACAGTTCAATGCAGTCACCAAATGTGTCATCAGAACCATCTTGAACGGCAAAGAGCTAAAAACACATCAGCGTGCCAAGATAATAGAGAAGTGGATCAATATTGCGCATGTAAAGACAATGTCCCTTTGTCTCCTTGCTTTTTATACAAATGCTGGATTGTGTGTGTGTGTCCATTATAGCATGCATAAAATTCAGGGTTTGTCTAACCCCTATCTTTCTAGGTGTTTTTTATCCAATAATATTGGGCAACAGGTAGAATAGCTTTGGGCATGAGCTATTAGATATCCTAGAAAGTTCAATAGAACAGAATCAATTTTCTCTTGATAATGGAAAGGTTTTGTAAATCAATTTAGTTTGAGAAATCATTCCAAACCTTTCCAGGCCCAGTATTTTATAAAAGGCTCTATAATTTGAATATTTCCACTTCATGAGGTAACAATGTTTGTGCAGATTGCATTTAGTTATTTTTACTCTGATTATGCAGATTTTACAATGTTCAGATATGAAAGATGGAAACTATAAAATTAATTTAAAAATCACTAAGTAAAAGATGTAGAAATCAAGAATACAGTAACCCAAACCCTTCAAGGTATTTTTCAAGGTCATAAAAAGCAATGCATGTTTTTTAAAGAATTGGTCAATATTTATGCAGCAGATAGCTTTTTTTTAAATAGGAATTTAAAGCAACAATGCTCCTAAAAGAGTGTAAAAGATCAAACTTCACATAAAGATCACATAACCTTCTGCTTTTCCATTTTTACTCCTTTTATAGGAATGTAGGATCCTGAAGAATTTCTCCTCTTTGAGAGCCATTGTTTCAGCACTTCAGTCCAACTCCATCTATAGGTTAAAGAAGAGCTGGGCATGTGTTGCAAAGTAAGACTTTTCTCAATTTCCCACCCATTCTTGGACAGTTGCCAGTCGTGCCACTCTATAAAGCAACCTTGGTTTTGGGGGCTTTGGGCACAAAAATCTGTAATTTGCAATTCCTGTAGAGTTGTTGATGGGCAGATGCAGGTGGGAAAAAAACTGAAGACAATCAGTAATCAGCAAAATCAAGACTTTTAGTTAAAGGCTAGCTAGCAGTTTGGCTCAAAAGCTTCTCTAAGATTACCTAATTTCATTGTTGAAATGACTGTTTTTCTACAGTTCCTCAAATACAAAATTATCTGAACTCTCTCAAAGTCTCCATACTAAAGAAGCAAACATTAGTTAGAAAATCCATTATCAATGAAAACTAGTGTGGTGCACTGATTAAAGTGTGTGATTCAGACAGGGGAGATCCAGGTTTTAATCAACCCTCAGCATTGGAATCTCTTTGGATAATTTTGGCCATCACATTCTCTTGGCCTAGTCTATTTCGCAAGGTTGTGTTTGGGAAAAGAAGGAGGATGGACTGCTATCTATACTGCTTTAAGCTTCTGAACAAAAGTGGAGTATAAATGTCTGTATTTCAGACAACCTAGCAGCTTGGCGACTAGATTGGGCTATTGCATCAGAAATATATCAAGAGAGTACAATGAACTTCCTTTTGTTTAACATTATGATTAGGATCACATTCTTCATAGTCATATAGTGACCTAAAAGGGGAAGTATAGTTGGGGATTTGCCTGGGTCCTAAATTCAACAGCCAAACTAATGGAGCAAATTGTTGCTTAAGGAAGACTGAAAATATGAAAATTGTTCAATTTTCTTTTGTACAGAGACAGAATGCTGATGTTTGAAGAACTATCTGAAATTTTCTCAGATCATGATAACTATTTGACAAGTCGGGAGCTATTAATGAAGGTGAGAAGCAACAGATATTTCAATGACAGTGTAGGTCCTTTACAACCACAGTTTTCAACTTTAGCTAAATAATTTCCAGTGTATATTAATTTGTGAATAGGTATGCTGGTAGAAGTCCTTTAAATGCCAATGATTATTTAAAATTTTGAATAAGCAGTTATCTGTGTGTGAACATATGTATACGTTTAATCCAGCAGTCCAAAATACAATAAAAGTTTCATATACTGTATTAGCAGCAATATCAAAACTGGCAACTGCTATTTTAAGATGCTGTAAAGTCCTATTTTGGCTTTGCTGAACAGCCAGCCTGAATATTACTCTTCTTGGCTTATCAAAGCTACAATGAAGGGGGTGGCCTTTTGGCTTCATGAGGTAATAAATGCCTCACTTTCAAATGTCCTATAGTCTACCTTAAAAAGATCTGCTTGATTCCAAATGTCCTATTATCTTCCTTAAATCTTCTTTAACCGCGCATACAAACACTACTAAAAACTGAATCCCTATGCAGTGAATTGCTTTCTTGATTTCATCTTATATTCTCCATGTTCCTGTGCCAGCACTTCTTGATAAGGTAACCATTTATCGGTACCTACTTTTTTTTTTTCTATAAAGCAGGGGTGTCTACCCTTGGCATTTTTAAGATGTGTCAACTTCAACTCCCAGAATGTGCTGGCTGAGGAATTCTGGGAGTTGAAGTCCACACATCTTAAAGTTGCCAAGATTGAACACATCTGCTATAAAATGTTTTTTGTGCTGAGACCCATAAAGGCATTTTCAGGCACAGTCTGGCTTCATAGCTGTTGCTGTTTTCTACCTTTAAAGCCTAAAATTGCATAGGATCAGGTTACCTGAAGGAACACCTTCTTCCATATGTATATATCCAGACCTTAAAATCATCAAATTAGGCTCTCCAGATCACTTCACCAAAGGAGATGACATATGCTTTGATGATATCCCCAGAAAGGCTCAAGTAATCCCTAAACTAGCATTTTTAGTAGCAGGTGAAAACCTTTTTATTTTTCAAGGCTTTTTAATTGATTTTTAATTATCAATTTCTGAATGATTGCCATGCTTCTTCCTATAAAAATTTATATGATTATTTTATTTTATATTTTGTTTTACATTATATGTTTCCATTCAGATTTTGTTTGTAGTATCTTTTATTGTAAACTGCTTAGTGAATTTCAGCTATTGGGTAGTAAGTAAAAAACAGACAAACAAGCAAAGGTCCAGTAGGAATCATGATGATGTCATGCATGTTGAGACAGCAACATACAGATTATGCAAATAATATAATTTGTGATGTCATGGCATACACTGTTACTTCGTGCATTCTTCAGATGCCCAAGTTAAATGTTTATTAACTGTATTTTGCTGTTTATTTTGGGGTTAGCACAAAATGTCTATCAAAGGTACAACATTAAATGATATATCAATAATTAAGAACAATGAAAGGGCAATGCTAATGGATATATACAGTAGTATGCTGTATTAAAATATTATACACAGCAAGCTTATTTTGCAGGGAAAAGTCAAGGGTTATGGTTAGGATCATATAGAGTGTAGACTCTATATGGAGTCTACATTTGAGACAGTTGAGTTCAAGACCTGCTCAATTGAATGAACTCTTCATTCTCAGGTGAACAGAAACATAGTCAATAGATATGGGACATTACTGAGGAGTCCCACTCAAGTGATGGTAGCGTATAAGAACAAAAGCCCTCTATAAGAATCTTTGCACAGGAAAATATCATATTGAGGACTGAGAAATAATAACTGCTCAGTATGATATCCTACAATCCTATCTAGTAGACATATGATGTCTATTATGTTGTTTCATATGGAGCTGAGTGGCAGTGTGTCTTCATAAAAGTGAGTAGTTCACATTTTGATTTCTTGGCATGCTATGCAAATCAGAGTTGCTGGATATCATCTTGATAAATATGAAACAGAACCCTTCATAAAATATTAGAAGACAAATCGAAGCTTCAATGTGGGAAAATCCAGGATTTCCATGCAACTGTTTTCAGAATACTGTATACTTAAAAGCAGATGGCTCTCAGTATGCATGCATTTTAAATAATAAATGGGGTTTAGATTAGCTATGCAAAGGCAACATTTTGAGGGAAAAGAAGGCTCCACTTGATTGAAGATTAAACCAGACTGCTATTATTGAAAACTTAAAGGTCACTATGTGATTTTTAAAATGTTTTGTTAGAGAAAGCTGGCAAGGATTTGTGATGCAGCTGGTATGAGATAACTCATCCCATAGGAAATTATCTGAATATTACGTGTTCTTCCAGTGAAATAGAGATAGAAGAAGATAACAATGAAAAGTCATTAACTATTCAAAGATACTTAGGAAAAAGTATCCTAATGTATACATTATACATGACTATAATCAATGTATACATGACTGTAAACTACTCCTTGAAAAGCCAAATGCAATGTAAAGTGACTTACTAAGGGGAAAAGCATTCCAGCTGTGGAAAAATAAGTGTAATGATTGCAAACAGGGTATTTTACTTGTAATTATTTATTTTGTTTATGATTCCACTCGACAACTGAATTTAAAAGCAACAACCAAAGCCAATGTAACAATAAAAATACAATTATATACAACAAGAACTAACTCAGTCTATAATTAAAATCAAATGTTACAGTTAATCACAGTAAAAACAGTAATAATGTTCTTGATGTCCAGAGCTTAACAATATACAAATTCCAAAGCCTTCTGAAATGGCCTTTTAGGAGGTTGTGAGGTCATGAGAGTAGGAATCATTCTTGCGTTGACAGGAATGGAGCTCCTACAGAGAATGTTCACTTTGGGGCACCCCCAGATGGACCTCCTAAATGGTTGGGTTCTTCATCAGGCACTTCCTGTGTACACAGAATGTATAGACAATGGCATAAGTAGTCTTGAAGATACCCAGGGCCTTTATAGGTGATAACCAGGAACTTGAATTATATTCAGAAGGTATAAGTAGCTTATATTGTTCCTGCAGAAGCTGTGTTACTAGCAATATCTGATGATGCTACTATGCTTTGCTCTGATTGAGTTAGCAGGTAGTTTTCTAAGATAGCTCCATGTAAAGTGAACTACTGTACACAGTCCATAGAGGAGATGTCAAGGCTATGAGTGACCAACTTCAGCACTTCTGAGGTAAATATGGCTGCAATTGATGTAACAGCCAAAGGTAGGCAGACCCTCATGGCCATGGCCTCCACTAGGAACAGGACCAATGACAGAAAGACTCTGTAGCAAAGCCCAAAGATGTTTATAATTCCAAAATCAGAGAGTTTCTGCATAAATAACCACTAAATTTTTATTGGGTTGGAACTGGGCCTGTTGTTTCTCATCCACATCCTGACAATCTTCATATACACGGTCAGAGATCCCACTGTATCTTCCATTTAACCTATGATGATGTGTAGCTGAATATCATCCACAAACTGATATTACATGACAGTATTAATCTAGCTGCGTTCTGGATCATGAAGTATAGATAATGTGAATTAGTACTGAGTTGTATTTGAGATTTGGAGATGTGGAGATTATCGAAATGCTTGGGAGCAGTAATCACAGAAAAATGAAGTTATATCTATGATTTATAGAAAATTACCTTGGATATCTAGAGAAGTCTTTAAAACTATTTAAAATTAAAATGTTTAATTTTAGAAAATGCAGTTTTTAAAATTACAGTGATTTATTGAAAGAGGAGGTCAGAAACTTCTAAGGAAGTTTTGGGGCAGTTCAAATATATTCAATGGATCGGAGAAGGTATGAAGTGTTTGGGAGGAAGACAGCATTGTCTCGTTAAATAGCAGTGTAAAGGAAGCCCATAAAAAGTGAGGACTTTTCTTTCACGTTCTTATTGACTTATTTACTAAGTCAAGATAACAAGACAAGGAAATGTTTTAAAATTAAGAAATTACAGACATTTTTTCATCAAGCCTCTGTAGTTGTGGAGAAAAAAAAATGAAAACATAGCTGTAGGTCAATTACTTGTTTCAGAGGACCAGATGATATTGTGAAATATGGTTCCTGGAATCATAGTTACTGGTAAAGTGATCCCCAAGGTGTGAGTTGTTGGAATGCAGAAACATTTTCATTTCCTGACTGTCTCCTTAATGCTAGTCAGCAAGATAATTATATAATGGAAGGGAAAATGTTATTAACAACACAACTTTGAAATAAGCTAGAAACAAGCTGATGAAGAAGAAAAAACATATTAATTGTCCAGAAGAAGTAAGGTTGTGATCCAGATGTGCCCAACGCAGAAAAAACTGGAAATAGATACTTAACTTGGCTCAGAGGTATTTTGCAGGTCAAGTTTACTTGTATTTTGCAGCAAGTATTCCTTGCTTTTAATAAACTACTGAAACTTTTTTGATGAGCCTTTTTATTAATTTATTTTAGTCGTAAGATGAGCCACAGGTTTTTTCAACTTCAGGGAAAGACGTAGCATTCGGTTAGCATGGGAAATGTTTGTGAGTCTGTTCTATGGCCTTTTCCATTCATTGCCCTTTTATTTTCATCACAGGAAGGGACATCTAAATTTGCAAATTTGGACAGCAGTGTAAAAGAAAACCAGAAGAGAACTCAGAGGCGGCTTCAACTGCAGAAAGATATGGTGACTCTTTTTTATTTTTATCATGAGCTACTTCAGAGATTTGGGATGCAAATCAGACACTGTTCTTCTCCTTTAAGAAATGCAGAAACAGAGCAACAGCAAAGATAACTGCTTTAGGAATTGTACAAACAAAATTGTTAAGTTCAAGTGAAATTCAAATAAAATTAAGAGATCACAATTTCACACTAGGTGAACAAGTATGTTCAATCAAATCTTGAACTCACTTGCTCCTTTCCTTATTTATTTCACAACTTTGTTAAGAAAAACACAATCAAAAAATAATAGTAAACAAGTTCCTCAGATCAGTAATGGTGGATGAGTTCCTTAGACCAGACCTTTTGACACACACATACATACTTATAATTTCTCACAGAATAATAGTTGATCCATTATGTTTGAATAATGCCTTAAATTCTTCAACAATCAAGTCTGTGTGGAAGTGTGAAGCTCCATTTAAGGAATGGAAATGTGAAGCTCCATTCCTTAAACTAAAAGATTATTACGATTTTTAAAGATTTTTTTCCTCTTCTTTGGGGACTTTTAATTGATACATTTACATTTTGTTTGTCTATTGTTTTCCACTTTCTAGAAAAATTGCTTGTTTTCCTGTATTAAAATTAAATTGTTTTTAGGATTGTTTTCTATAAAACATCCTAAAACAATTTAAAACAAGAAGACTGAATTCCAGTAATGTATTACCAATTTGATCATCACTTTTTCTTCCCCCTATAGAAATAAGGTAACATAATCTTACAAGGGGCATAATAGGAGTCTTCTTTTCAAAGTTTTATTTAGCCAGTCATTTTATTTTATGTATTATATTTATTTGTATTTTATGTATTATGTATATATTTATTTTTACGTACAAATTACAAACAATGTACTATATAAGGGAAATCATATATTGGTATAAAGTGTAAGGGGAAAGAATTTAGGTAAGGAGAAGTACAAACATACAATTTTCTGAACGAAACAGTGAGTAACCTCAATACATTTTTCAGGAGAGTCCATTCCTGTTGTGTTCTATTGAAATAGCTTCATTCATTTCCTGTCGGATCACATTTGATGCATGAATGGTCTTACAGCACAACTCAGCTGGCCACAAAAGCAGCCACAGCTAGGCCAGAATCCAATTGCTTCTTCACTGATGGCCATGTCAACATGGAAAAGATCATGAGTAAATAAACATATGTAGAAAACAACTTAGTTTAGATATCTGGGCTGCAGAAAGCTAAAGATCGCTGAACCACATAGGAGTTTAAACTGGACCCAAACTCAGAAAGCACTTAAGTATCTGAACTTAGTTAATTTCTTTGTGCTTTCATCCTGTGCAGGGTGTAATGCAGGGCACCGTTCCTTACCTTGGAACTTTTTTAACGGATTTGACAATGCTTGATACGGCTCTCCAGGACTATGTGGAGGTAGGTTTGTAACACTCACACATGCATGCTGTAATAGTTTTGTCTTCAGCATATATTTGTAAAGCATCATCTCAGTGGGCACAGGCCAAACACAGGACTTTAATTAGGAAATGAAACAATTGCTAAAACAGTCATGAAACTGAGTTTACATTACAATTCTCCCAATTTTAGTTTCATGCTTTGAATTCCAAGGCACGGGTAGGTTTGCACAGGTTTGTTCCCCAAGTTAAAGCCTGATCTACATATACAGGATTCACAGATATCAAACTTGTTTTTTTTTTTTAAAGTTTTGTAGCCTAACATTAGCAGAATTTATTCACAAATTCCACATTTTCTTTGGAATAAGGTATATTTTGATGATAATGGTTGGTAAGCACAGATGACTTGAAGATGGACTTTCTTGCAGTGATTGTAGTTCTGGTTCAGATAGGATATGTTCAGAAAAAAATATTTTAATGAGTAATATGCATAGATAATTTAATAGTGTCTGAAATAATTACTAAGTTTTTTCAAATGGAAT
>JANHZU010008040.1:38212-49126 GCA_032468055.1 Acrochordus granulatus
TAATTTGGAATCTACTTAGTAACATAGCAGGATTCTGAAAAAAACCCTGCACTGTGGATCTAGATGTCTTGCTTTCTGTGCAATGTGTCTGCTCTTCACCAACACTTTGCCACTTTTTAATTGTCATTTTGTTGTATTGAGACAGATTATTTCTGGGAAATGATGTAATTGCTAATAGCATGCCTAGCAAAGAGCAGCCCAAGTCCGTACCAAGTGGAAGCTCTGGGGAAAGTATGGATTCCGTCAGTGTATCATCCTGCGAGTCAAATCATTCTGAATCAGAGGACATCTGCATCACTCCTACAGACACCCCTGATGAGGCCCAAAAGAAAGTATGATCAATAAAAACTACTGTTTATTTCCAGAAGGAGATATTGGAATTAGAGTGGGGGTCTTAAACTTTTTGCCATCACATCTTCTATTAGTGTACTCTTGAAGTATACATCTGCCTTAAAAATCCAGACACCAAAATGAATACAATGCAATGAAACTTTGAGAAAGGTGGATTTATTTTAACAAAATACTACTAAAAGGTTCTTCACATCTCCCTTGGACTCTGTCTGTACCTCCCTCAGGGAGGTACACCTCAAAGTTTGTGAAACCGTGGATTACAGTCTACCTGAAAATACTTACTGGGATGCAGAAACATTTCTATCAACTCTGTTCCTAGTCTAAGCATAGAATGTTCATTTGAAACCATTTCTGATTTTTAACTCTTGGGCATTATCAGATGGGGATTCAGATCCTTGCAGGAAGTGAGTGGAGCAGCTCCACTCCACTAGCAATCACACCCAAATGGTTGTTGGAGTGTTTTCCTTTGTTGCAATGATGATACTTTATGCAATAGGAGAAAGCTAGATCCTGGTACAATGAAAATGCTTAATGATTTTGTCAACTGATGTACAGGGTCCTGATCAGTGTGGATCTGAAATCATGTCTGGTAATGCGTTTTGTCTCCATCCATCTCCTATCTCTATAGAATTAGAGCAAGCAGCCTTTGAACCTCCAGATATTTCTTAATTGTATTTCAAAGCATCTCTTGCCATTAAGAGGGTATTTTAGTAATTATATAAAGGGCCAGAAGTTTCCCCATCCCTGGATCAAGTTATCAGCTTCCTGAGACAAGAAAACAACGGAGTACTTGCTGCTCTCTGAGTTTGGTTGTTTGTTTGCCTGACTAACTAACATCATTAGTACTAGTAAGTGTGTGGTTTTGCTCCCTGTTTATATACAGCATCTTGCCCTACTAGTGCTGGTGGGAGTATGTGGTTTTCACTTTGGTAATTCCCTGATTGGGGCATTGTTTTCTGTTAGATTGTTTATCTGGGGTTAATCCTTGCCTATATGACTGTTGGTTGCTGGAGAGGATGTGTTCTGGTCTCTTTGTTTCCTTCTTAGCTTTTGTATTGTCTTTTTGAATGGTTTGTAAATGTAGTTTATCTCTATGTGTCTACTGATGGCTGATTCATGTCTGCAAGTAAACAGCCAAGCTTAGACAGCACCAAGGACTCCACAGTTCAACCTTGAGCTCCATATATTCTCTTTTATTGGAACAAGAACAACAACAAATAAGTGATCTTGGAAGAAAAGTAATGTTTCTGTGTTAAATGTAATCCTTAAAAACTTCATAAAGGGCCTTCCTGCTCTACAGGGGAGAGAAGCTTCAATTTAAAAAAAATACAAAAAGATAGATTTCCTAAGATTGTAGATATAATTGTAGCTGGAGAATGACCTTATAGATTCTGCCATCTGCTGGTTAGTTCTAAACTCAGAAAATATTCTGATTTGTTTTAAAGCATTTCACACTCCATATAGTTCTTCTCCAGAGGAAGTTTAGTACTTATATTTAGTATGCAAAGAAATAAAATGTTAAAAGAGTGTGCCAATTCTTTGCTTCTGCCAGTGGTACCGTTCAATATAAGCAACTTCAATGGAACTTTAAATATACATGTAAGTGTATCAGATTGCTGCTTCCAAGAAACAAGAAAATTCCGATCATATCTACAAAGGCATATATTGGCAGGATAACAATTTATAGTGGAGGCAAAATTCTATTGGCTGAAGGATAGATCTAGAAGAGATCTCAGGCTCATGCAGTGGTCTAGTTCACTAGATCTGTAAGGTAATACTACAAAGAGAGTCAGTTTTGCAAAAAATTATACTTTTTTCTTGGGTGGCAGCCATTACTTCTTGGGACAAATGAGATGGGGAATGGATGAGTCTGAAATCTCCTGTACTCTTCAGGTAGAACTGTGGAAATTAAAATGATCCTGAAGTTCAGCTTCCTCTGGTAGCGAGTGATGATTTTGAACAAATCCTCAGTTTAGAAACTACTGTAAGTTAAGTGAATGTTTTGATTTGTCTTTACCTCTTAGCTCACAGAGTCCTCCTCCTCTTGTTCCTCCATCCACTCCATGGACACATCTTCATCAGGAGTATCATCTTTCACCAATGTTCTCGTGTCTCCTGCTTCACTGACCAGCAACCCCAGAATCCATAAACGTTCCCTCTCTGTTACCTCCATTACCTCAACACTCTCCTCTCCTGTTTACAATCAGCAGAACGAAGATACCTGTATCATCCGTATCAGTGTTGAAGACAATAATGGAAACATGTATAAGAGCATTATGGTATGTCATGAGAACTGTGTATTTACAGGGGCCTGTTTTATTGAGATACCACCATAATTTGAGAGATGAGCTCTGATCCCAAATCATTCATGCAAAAATTCACAGATTCATTTCCTATTATATCCTAGTGGCTACAGACAACTGCTATCAAGAATCCTAGAGCTCTTCTACAATTATTGTAACAATTTCTGACATGCTGAATAATTCTGGTTGCATTTATTTCTTTTAACTGCATTTCTTCCATGGTTCTTCAAAGCAAATTTTAGACAAACTTAAAATGTATTTTTTTTATCTTTTTGGTCCAGTGCGTTAAAACACAATTACAAGTAGTCAACCTAAGAAAGAAAAGTAAGATGTTTTGTCTAAAAATTGTTGGAAGAGATTACTAGTTTCTTAATCCAATAACCAACTAGTCAACTTTAGAAATTTTACTGCACGGAACACTCTATAATCAAAAGCCAGACACTAAGAAATATAAAACCAGAATAGCTAGTTCAGTTTTTTCTAGTCTGTTCTTTTAGCTACACTATCTAAAAATTCTGGGAATTATAATCTCAACATATCTGGAGAACAACAGGTTGGGGAGATTGATTTCCTAGGGTGTATATATTTATTTTCTCTCTCACACAGTATGTATGTAGTCTATAACTATAGTATAGTATGTAGTCAGTTATAAAAAAATATTTTCCATTATTTGTCCTGAAATTACTATACCATCAACCTTTTGTATTACTTCTTTGCAGTATGATTATATTAGCTATTTAGACCACTAAAGGATGGTCTGCAAATGTATACTTATGTGCAGAGATAATTTATACTGAATGAGCACAAGAAGGTGGGAAGAGAATGGAGTCTTGTATGCTGGGTGGATTTACAGTTTCTGCCCTGGCTTTTATTCAAGCAAGCAACCATATAGGACCTGCTGGAATCTCCCCTTCTTTATATTTGTCAATATGGAGAATTTGTTTTTAATATCAAACATCTTTAAACAATAATGAAACATTCTAATTAGAGGCTGTTGATCAAAAAGCAGAGACTTCATCCTGGTTATAAAAAGCAATATAGCAGTATTTCCCTTGTTTTTTGCTATCTCCATTGGTTTGTGCAAACTTTTGTACTGGTGCAGAATCCAGGCATACCAAGATGGAAAAACCAAAAATATAAGATGGAATTTCTTTTTATTTCTCTTTTTACTGGGCAGAGATGCTGATTTATTTTTGGAAAAAAAATTACATATTGCATTATTTTTTATCAAGTTGTTTGAACCAACGCATTTTTTCCAGATAGGACAAACTGTTAGCAAATAATAGAAAATCTAATTTAAGAAAGAGAGTTCTACAGTGTCTATAAAAGACAGCTTCCACTCAATGCATCAATATGAATTTGTCAGTGTACAAAGCCTCATTGATTAAACATAATCACATCCCTAGAAAAGTACATAAATAAGAGCAAGAATTAAAACATTTAATTAAATGTTAATTAATTTAAATTAATTAATTAAGATTTTGAAAAGCAACAAAGATGCTTTTCAAAAACAAAGTGTTTTTTTTTTCCTGGATTAAAATTAGAGGCATCTATTTTCTCCCAGAATGAGGACCAGATGTCCTTCTTACCATCATTTGCTGTTTCCCTTCATTCAGTAATGTAGTTGAAACTCCTAGGTAATGTTTCTGGAAAATCTCAAATTCCTTGCTCCTTCCCACAAACACTGTTAGGTCCCAGAAGAATAAGTGTGATGGTAAAGAGCCCTAACATGTAGCAACAGAATGGCTTAATTTTTCAACAACTACTTCACTTCCTCTCACATCACTCAGTTTGGTATGCAACTCGCAGCACCATTAAGGCTTCACTCTACTGTAAATGCTAACTCAAGGGGGGAAACCCATAAACAAATAGTTTATATACATTGCAAAAAATAACTTTTCTTTCAGGCAGCTCTTTTTATCGTATTCTTATTTGAAGAGTCCATTCAAATGAAACTTCTTTCCAAAAGAGACAGCTCAGGGCATTAAGACCAGGCAACCAGAAATAAAGCCTGCCTGCTATCAAGAATGTGGAGAAGAGGAAGGCCTCACTGCAATTTGTTCTCTCTCTCCAGTTAACTAGCCAAGACAAGACTCCTGCTGTCATCCAGCGAGCAATGTTGAAACACAACCTAGAATCAGATCCCGCTGAGGATTATGAACTTGTGCAGGTCATTTCTGAGGACAAAGGTAAGAGAAACAAGTTGTTTGTTTACTGCTTAGGAAATCAGGCATTTTTTTTTCATAAGGCCAAGGACTCAAGCCAGTTCTTTTGGGTGTTTTAATTTGCAGGTGTACCTGAAATTGATCTATTCTATTGGGTCTGAAATTTAATATCGTAAAGAAAAAAGGGAGGTAGCATTTTTTAAACACAGACTGAGATCATATACAGAATGCTTTAATGATAATGAACAAGATACTGAATCAACAAGCCAAATCATAGTTTGAAAATTGAAACAACAGCAGCAGCAGCTTACCTTCCTTGCAAGTGGATGTGCCACCTAGTCAAACCTTTTCTCTCCACACTCTACTTGCTGCATAGTCTGCTGGCCAGAGACCCATGTTGTGAAGGACTGAACACCTGCCCCCTGTATGATCTTCAGTACTGGGGCCCAGAAATATCATCTTTGACCATGTATAGGTGGGTCATGGGACTAGGATTCTTAAAGTCATTTTTTTCAAACTTTCAATTAGCTTTGGAATATTCATCTTTCTTCAACATTCATTCTCAGTCAAGAATGACAGCACATCACTTAGGCACTGTCTTGACAAGTGACTTAGTAGGCAGTTTCTTATAAGTGTTGGGCTCATAAAGTGGAGCCTAACCTGAAAGATCAAGCTAGTATGAGGGCTGCATGCACTCTGTTTTAGTTAATAATAGTCTGTGCACTTCC
This sequence comes from Acrochordus granulatus, assembly GCA_032468055.1. Taxonomy (NCBI): domain Eukaryota; kingdom Metazoa; phylum Chordata; class Lepidosauria; order Squamata; family Acrochordidae; genus Acrochordus; species Acrochordus granulatus. Next base: position 43,760 of record JANHZU010008040.1, read on the forward strand.
CTGTGGTTCAAGAGGGCCCTTTGGTGTGTACAAAGAGGTCAGGGTAATGAAAATTGTTTCTCCTTTTGCCTTGATCATTTAATAATTATCTTCTCTTCTTGGACCTCCTACATTCCCATTATTGTCTCTTTGAAAAAAAGCAAATCTTTGGGATTTACATTCCTTTTCCTTTGTGCTGTTTCCTTGACCTTTGCTTCTATGCATCCCTGTAAAATTTGGCTTATTAGTATAGCTAATTGGAGTTGTTATTTTCAACTTGGCCTCGATAGCTCTTCTCAGTCCTCACTTTTCTGTCAGAACAGTAGGTTTATTCAAGCCTCAGAATCAGCACATTACTGGAAAAAAGGTTCCATAAAGGATAACCTTGCCACCCCAACAAACAGATCAAACTGGAATGGTTGCCAGTATGTGGTTGGATTAAGCCTGTAGAGACCCACATTCAAGTCCGCCCTTAACCACAGACACGCCCTGGGTGACTTTGAGCTAGTCTCAACTGTGTTTACCTTACAGGATTGTTGTTGCTGAGGAAAAAAATAGAGGAAGGAAGGTTTTCTTCTGGGATGAAAGGTGGCATATAAATCTAACAAAGAAAGAAAGCGTCTCTGGTGACATTGGAATGCTGCTCATAGTGTAACTTTCAAAGGCCATAATGATGATAATGGTGAAGATGTGAAACCAGAGACCACAAAAAAGTTGCTGCCTCTAGCATAGAGAATAGTAGAAAGGAGTGATACAACATGTAGCCAAGCTTCTGTTCCCTGGCGGCTCTTTTCAGTTCTGTAATAAAATAATTGGGGAAAATGTTCCATTTCCCAGAAGCTCGCCCCACTTCATAAACGAATCACCAGGTCCACTCTGTGTCAAAACAGCTGTATAAGCCGAAGTCTTTGTATTGATTAATTTTGCAAGGGAACATATTTTTCTTTTTGAATTGACTTCACGGATAGATATTCAGCCGGAGCTGGGTTGGAAGTGATGGGGGAGGGTTTTTTGTATATTTTGTTTCTTTTTTGGGGGAAGTGTATTTGTATTTTAGATTTTGTTATTGTCATTGGTTATATTGTCTTTTGTTATTGTCTTATTGTTGTGTTTTTTATTGCATGTTGTATTTTATTCTGCTGAAAAGCAATAAAAATTTTAAAAATTTGCAGCTGATAGATAGGGATGCCTCCAAAGTGTGTTGGTGAAAGCAAACTCTCCCTCCACACATATCAAAGCATTAAATCAGTTGCAGTCTCTAGAAGAGTAAGTGGGGCTGAGTCAAAGGATTTCTGTGACCAACTGTATATATTTGTGCATACAGACGATGTATGGCCTATGAGAATCCTCTCATTCAAACAGACTGGGAAGCCTGCAAAAGTGTTCAGTAGATGTGGCTGTTTCTATGTTTGGAGAAGGAGTGGGCTGGGGTACTATGCTCATTCAGGATGTTTGAGACATGGTGAAAGGTTTCGGACAGTTCTGCTGGTTTTCCTTCCTTCAATGAAGGAGGAAGCCTGCTCTGGAAGAGCTTGTAACCTTAACAGTTGCCCCAACTACTTTAATGACATGAATATGAGATAGAAGGAGCCGGTCCCCCATTTGTCACTGTTGTTTGTGCTCTTTCCAGAACTGGTCATCCCAGACACTGCAAACGTCTTTTATGCCATGAACAGCCAAGTGAACTTTGACTTTGTCCTGCGGAAGAAAAACTCCCTTGATGGACAAGTGAAACTGAGGAGCCGCTCCAGCTTAACTCTTCCCAGGACCAGCAGGAAGGGTTGCTGGAGCAACAGAAACAGCAAAATTACCCTTTGAGAGTAGATCAGCCCAACATCAAAAGAGTGGACTTGAAGAACCCTCGCAGAGACTACCCACATGGCAGAACCTGTGGAGATGAACATGTCAGTATTCAGCTTTGGGGAGTACAAAGCTAACACTTGCTATAAATTGGCACACTTTTAGTTAGTTACAGAGAACAGACAAAAGGGATCTGAATGGCAATGCACCCTGTAGGCACTTTTTTTCCTTTTGCACCCAGTCCATGAATTCAAAGCCACTTTCTATAAGGAAGACAAAGAATATGCAACTGATGTTCCAGCCTTACAATAGACTCTTCACCTCTTCTCAAGTTTTGACAGTATTAAATTGGAGTCTTTTGGATGTGCTTTTATGAATGGAAGAAGGCATTTTAATCCCTCTTGTTCTTACCAGAGGGAGAGGAGATCAGACTAACAATTGGCTGATGATAGTGTTGGTAGATAGCTGGTGTGGCTGGATGAACTGCTTTAATGGAAACAGCACAGCTTGTGAAACAAGGAGAAGTAGCCTTCTCTTAGAATTGTTCCTCTGCAGGTTTTGAAGTCTTCCCAGCTTCCAGTTCTATTAGACAGGCTGGAAGATGCCAACTATTCTGCAATTACTATATGAATACACACTACTGCTCTTAATGCAACTATGTTGTTTTCTTATGCTTTGCTATTTTTAAAAAATTGTGTGAGTGTATGCATGTGTGTGTGAGTGTACATATATAAATACATAAAAAATCAAAATATATTTCCTTGGAGTGTGCAGTTTTACTCCCTTTTCAGCTGTGGAGCTGTTTACCTGTATTCAGCCATATTGGCATTATAGTAAACTATATAGTTGTGTTTTATACAGTACTCAGTTTGAGAAAGTGAAACAAAAAATAAACCTTCTTAATAGCCATCATCTGAGAAGATCCCAGGTATTTGTTTGATTAAAGAATATGTAAAGAACCTCCCTTTTTAAAAAACAATTCAGTCATTAATTTAAAAAAATGACTTATGGTACTGCTTTAGTCATCTCTTGGCCTCATGAGGGTCAGGTTTTCAGTCATGATGTTAACCCTTCAGAGCCTGCACAACAGGGAAGTGTTGAAATTAAAAGAATAACGGTGGTACTTATTATGAATGTTCAAAAAATGGGTGAAAAGGAAGCTTCCTCCTCATTTCTCTGATTTTCTGCTTTGGTGAGCAGCAGGGCCCTCCCATCCTCTTCGCACCTTCAATTTGCAGTCTGTTGCTGTATCAGCTTTTTCCATTTAAAGACCAGGTACCATTCCTCCGACCTTTCTTTCTCACACTCACACTGCTTCTGTAGGCCTCTTGTAAGGACCAAGAAGAGCTATAGCTTTCAACTACTGTAAAGCAGACTGTATTAAATTCAATAGAAATTACTTATTTGTAACAATACTTAAGACTGTAATTTTACATAGAACGTTTTTTCTCACTTAATTTGTAACCTCAGCTTGAATGTTTTATCAGGTTTCACTGAGTTCACTGAATATCTGTCATACTGTAATTCAGAGTTCTTTGGAGCTTCATATATACTGCTGTATAGTCACGCATAATCACAATCAATTCAATTTGTAGGTTGTTATTCTGCATCATCGTAGAAAAAATAGGAAACTGATTCTGGGTGCAGAAGAACACTTCCTAAATGTTTCAACAAAGCATGTTTTCAAGCTTTGTCCATGTACAAATGTTGGAAAGGGGATGGATGGTTAAAGCACAGTGAGCTCTAGAAGCCAGAGAGTTGGGAATCAGGAATGAGCCAGCAAAATAGAATTTATTTGTTTTGAAGTAAAATGGATGCAATTCTCCTGAAAGTCTCATTGATTTATGTGGGAAAGAGTGGGAAGGTAGAATTAGGATTGCTACATAGCAGAGTAAGGATATACCAATCCTGTTTGCTGACATCACCAATTTCAGCTTCATAAAACTAATTTTACTGTAACTATTCAAGAGCTTAATCCAGTTCTTGTAATAGCTTACAAACATGTGTCCTTTAAATAAACACTTATTAGATTGTGAAATACTTTGAATTATGTAAAACTTTTAACTTCAAATGCTTTATACATTGAGCCACTTACATACTTATACTCTCCATATTATATCTAAAAGAGATTGTGAGTATGTGTCAATACAGTGCATATACCTCACTCTGGTTAATGAGATGCAGGCAACAATATGTTACTTTGTAAGGTAGTCTCTAGATTAAAGATCCTAGCTTGCATGTAAGAGCATGAACTTGCTTGGAATGAAATTGTGGTTAATTTTATAGCATACTCATGAAAATGTATGAAACTGACTGGTCCTATTCCTGCAGAAGGAAGCACTGATACTAGTGGCACAATGCAGCTAAGTCTAGTATTCTAGTCTACACTTTCCCTGACTTACTAAATAGCATTGGTATTTAAGTGACCAACACCATAATAAGCAGAACCTATATGTCAGAAAGTATGAACTGATGTCATGTTAGCTCGTGGGAAAATAAGAATCCATAGAATAGGAATAGTTGAATGTTATGTTCCAGTGTATAATAGAAGAACAGCAATGGGTTTTGAGAATGAATGCAGTCCAAGGACAGAAGATGGGTGGGTAGTATATGGATAGGGACAAGACAAAATAGTTCAGAAAAAGTTATTGGAAATGCAAAAATGAATGAGACTGATAATTGGTGAGCATCTGCTTAGAAAATGGTCCATATTGAGTGTATGATTTAAGCACAAGTCTGTATAAGCACACGGCAAAGTAATGATGAAAAAACTAAAACTATGATTGATTACCAAATTGATCTTGGGAGAAAGTAGATAAGGAATGAAAGGAAAGAAGTGAAAGAAAAGGAAGAAAGAGAAAGTACAAATCTACTAACACAATGAATGGAAAGCAGGCATAAAGAAAGAGGATGTGGAACCTGCTCAGAACAGCATGAAAATAATTGTGTTTGTTACACAAAAGTATTTGGAGACTAATGGGAACAATGAAATATAATGCTTATGGACTAATGAAGTGAAAAAGATTGAGGATGAGAAAAAAGCATGTAAAAGAATGAAGCAAAAATGGTGAGAAAAAGTTAACAGGTGGTCCTCAGTTGATGACTCCTAATTTAGTGATTGTTTAAATGTGCAACAGCACTGACTGGGTGGTATTAAATGACTGGTCTTTGGAATTGCAGCCATTACAGCATCCTCACTTGGTGCCTGGCTTGCAATTATGGTGTCACATCATGTGGTCACCATTTGTGATTTCTTTGCTGGCTTCCAACAATACAGTCAATAGGGAAGCTGGCAGGAGGTCACAAATGTTGACCACATGATGTCCTTGCTTAATAACCCACAATGATTGACTTAACAATAACCAGAACTGCCAGAATTGTCACTAAAGGGGTGCAGCCATGTGATGACATGCTTCACAACCACATCTCTTAGCAATGGCAATTCCAGTTCCAATTGCCATTGTTAACTAAGGACTACCTATACAAAAGAAAGATGGTTGCCATTTTTTATCTTTTGTTGTTCAGTCGCGCAGTCGTGTCCGACTCTTCGCGACCCCATGGACTGCATTACACCAGGCCCCCCTGTCT
>JANHZU010008040.1:80930-98569 GCA_032468055.1 Acrochordus granulatus
TAGCATAGTCAGTGTGATGGGTGTGAGCTTGGGAAGACTCCGGGAGACAGTGCAAGACAGGGGGGCCTGGCGTAATGTAGTCCATGGGGTCGCGAAAAGTCGGACACGACTGCGCGACTGAACAACAAACAGCTGCCCATCTTAAAACTCGCATTCTGAATATTCATTTACTTACCACATTTTTATAGCTGACCATCTCACTAAATGTGACCCTGGGCAGCATACAACCAACAATATCACAACTATTTATGCACTTAAAAAATAAATAAACACAACTAAAATAATAAAAACAAGATTGCAGAACACCCAGCAAAATACAAGTATCAGGCACACTCCCCATGGGATCCCTAAGGTTGCTGGAATAGCTCACAACCATAAGATAAAAATGGGATTTTAAAGAAAACAGAAACAGTTAAAACTGGGTACCACTCCCAAACTTGATGCAACCCACAACATTATCTTCCAACTCACTGTATCCCAACACTTCAATATCATGTAAGACATGATGAAAACAAAGAAACAATTTTATGTAGTGGTTAAGGCATCAGACTGGAAACCAGGGGACTGTGAGTTCTAATTCTGCCTTAGGTACAAAGCCAGCTGAGTAGCCATGGGTCATTCACTCTCTCTCAGACCTAGGATGTGGGAGAAGGCAAACCACTTCTGAAATCTTGCCCAAGAAAACTTCAGGGACTTTTTATGCTGTCACCAGGAATCAAGACTGACTCAAAGATAACACAAACACAAAAGCACAGTAAAGTATGTGTGTAATGTGTTCAACGTGTGTTGAAATTTAGCATTTATCAGATAGACTAACATAAAGGTGAAAGGTAAAGGTTTCCTCTGCCAGTCACTCTAGGGGGCAGTACTCAACTCTGTTTCATAGCCAAAGAACCAGCACTGTCCGAAGTTGCTTCTGTGGTCATGTGGCCAGCATGACTATATGCCAAGGCATATAAAACGCTGTTACCTGATAATATAAGATTCTAGTAAAGAGAAAGAGAGAGAGAATGAGAGAGAGAGAAGGAAAGAGAGAGAGGGGGGGAGAGAGAGAAGACACCATTCAGGTCTAATAAGCTGCCCATACTTACATGAAGTTACAGTCCAAAACTTTTGGAAGGTAGCAGGTTGCTTGTCCTCTGTCTAGGTTGTCCATCTAATGTTTATTGTCTGTCTGTCCACCAATACACCTACATTATAGGGCAGGTTGAACAGAAAATCAGGCAAACTGCTCATCTCAGAAGTATGAGATTAAATAAAATATCTAAACATAGAATGTCAGTCAAATAAATTGTTATTGGAAGGCCTGATATAATCAAGTATGTACTAACTAGTCTAAGTCAGTGGTTGCATACAAACAACCAAACTATTAATTAGCCCATGTTTTAATCTAATAAGTGTGTGAGCTGATGCATACAGTTAGTCTATAATTTAGTGTAATTAGTACAGCCAGAAAATTTGTTTCAGTAATTTACAAATCCAGAAGTACATATGTCATGTAATCAAAGTCAGTAAGATACCTCTTTCCACCAGCAAGCCAGCTTCGGGGAAAAGAAAGAGAATGGCAAAAACTGAATGGGGGCAATACAGCCCAGGAGGTATGTCTATAAGATCATGGCAGAGGCATCTTGTTAAATCATGCGCATGGTCTGTTGCAAGCCTTCTCTTGCCTGCAATAAACAGCAAATTTGAACTCCACTAGATCATAGGAATCTTCTCAGCATGATCACTGTGAAGTGACAAATTTGGGGAACTGAAGGTTCAGCTTTTGACTCAGTTGCGAAGATTTCTTCAGAAGAAACAAAGGATGTTACTCCCAATAGAAATGAACGTAAAAGCTAAATTGTCAGTACACTAATTTCAATGAAACATATGCATATATAGATATACTTAAAGCCTTTACCCAGTTAAGGTTAAGCTCTAACGATCACCCTTTTTCTTTACATCTTTAAGAGCCCCTGATATCTTTAGAGGTATCGTTATGCAGAAGTCAAACTCCAATTCCAGAACCTGCAGTGCTATTAGGCAATCTCACTATGTCATCAGTCCTGTCCATTTATCCTAAATATACTTTTTGCAAACTCTACATAGGGTCACATCTGCATTCCTTGCTACTGTAGAGTCCATATGTGTCATGCTATGCGCATACCTAGTATGTACATACTTAGTACTGGAAAGACTACTCCAGGATCCCCAAAGAGCACTTTTAAACTACAAGCTCTCACCTTAAGTAGTATGTGTGCCACAGAAAAATCCAAAGGCCTCCAGCCACAGATCACCTTTGTTAACTCAGAATGTCTTTGAGATCATAATGGCTCAGCATCGTTCTTTAGGAAATTAATATTAATCGATGATTGAATGCTCACACTTTTCCTGTCCTGGGTCCAAGCATATCACATTCAAAGAAAAGAGACAAGAGTCATGTCATCTGTGTTAAGAAGTAAAAAATTTCAGGAGCCGGAGGGAATAGAGAAAGAATCAAGGAGCCAGCAGGAAGCTTGGCAGAGAAACATCTTAGGAGTTTGGAAGATACATGGATACATTTGTGTGAGGGGCAACGGATATACATTTTGTGTGATGGTGAAAGGGTGAATAAAACATGTGTTAGCGTTGTTCTAGACAGAATTCAAATGTGACTTGGAAGGGTGAGTGTGTATGTGAGAAACAGCATGTGGGTTCTTTGCAACATGAAGGCATACTAAGGATTCAATAGAGAGGTTGTGTTTTTCAGATGAGAACCTGTCTTGTATGCAGGTTCTAGGGAAAGTTATTTATTTTTCATCGTTAACAGTATGCCTTTTATTTGAGCTAGATGTCATGCAATTGGCTGTGACCTCGATGGTAACCATTTGGTAAACAGTTACAGTATTTTCTTATGGCAGTTGTTTTGTGGCCTTGACAGATTTCTATGTTCAGATGTGTTCCACAACCCTAAAATGTTCTAAAGAAGTTATGAAAAGCTATCTTCTGCTATAGATTGAAATTTGGCCTTCGTACTTTGAATTTTCCCTGTTCTCTCTCAAGGTTTTGCATTCCATACAGCTGGGGAAGGGGGAGGGATAAGGTCTCTAGGGCTATGCATGCCTGAAAATGATTTTGAAGTACTCTGGACTTCATGGGAATACATCATGGGAGCACAGTGTCTCTTTCCTGTTCACTAAAGCAGCCTGATCTCTTTCACACATTTGTACAGGTCCAAAAACAATGCTACATGTTAAAAATCTACTCATTAGAGTTGATGAGACTTCTAAATCAGCAGTATCTTTTCTCAAAGTCATGCAGAAGCCTCCAAAAAGTCAGCCTCCTTAATGCTCAATCAGTTAGTTCAGAGTGGTGCAAAAACACTTCAATCTGTGAGGCTTACTCATCTCATCAACACCAATATTGTTTCAACATTGTCCAGTGTGCTTTAGCTTTGATAATTATTTTTAGTGCCACTTTCCAATTTTGGCGCTAGTGACCCATTTGACTTATTCTCCAGAGACCATTAAGTGAAATGGCAGATGTAACCAACAGAAATCATATCTACTTTTATATGCATTTTTCATTAATATATGCATTTTTGTGCACACCCTCTTTTAAAACACATGAATGAATCGGATTTTCTTTCTTTCTTTTTGTTATTATGAATTGAATTCTGAAAAGAATGGACTTCAGAGCCCAGGTATATTCTAAGTTGCAAGTAGGATCAGGATCAGCAATTTTGGTTAGTCCTTGTAAATACTAAGGGGAGCAGAGGCCAAGAGGTTAAGATGATGGGCTTGTCGACCAGAAGGTCAGCATCCTGAGATCAAGACTCAAGTGCCGTGTAACTCCCTTTACTTACTCCACCTCCTGCCAACCTAGCAGTTCAAAAGCATGCAAAAATGCAAGTCGATAAATAGGTACCACCTTTGCACCTCTGGGAAGGTAACAGAGTTCCGTGCACCTCAGTGTTTAGTCATGCCAGCCACATGACCACAGAAGCATCTTTGGACCCGCTGTCTCTTCAGATAGGAAACGTGATGAGCACCACCTCTAGAGTCAGACATGCCTGGCAAATGAAGTCCTTTTCCATTCCCTCTTATCATAGCAATTTGGATTTAAAGGAATTATTCTTGGACAACCAAGGTAAAGAACAAAAGGACAAAATTCAAAATGGCATCAGAGCAGTAATATCAATCAACAGAATGGGCAACTTAAAGTTATTCTAAGTTTTTGAGATTCAGTCCCGTATGTCTTCTTTTCTTACAACACCTATGATTATAGAAATATGTGATTTTAAATTGATTTTTCAAAGGCCATTTGCCATTGATAGGGGAGAGTAAAAAATATTTGTAAAGGATAAATATAGAGCAGGATTACCCAGTGAGCCAAATTAATTGTTAACAGCTTTATTTATAGTTTTTTTTAAATCAAGATATTTATTTTCTGATAGCTGAACATTAAGATTTCACTTTAATACCACAGCTATTTTATATATTAATTCTTCAGTGTTATTCATGCCTATAAGATGCATTGAGTTGATAGAAAAAGCACCAAGCTAATGCCTCATAAGGGACTGGTTAATCACACAGAAAAGAGCCTCAATATCAACCTCTATACTGGCATATGTGCAAGAAAGACACATCTTCAGTACCTTGCATACAGTAGGTATTTACCTAAAACTGTACTGTTTGGGGGGAAAGTATATAGAAGTAAACTCTCAGTTTAACAGACTAATAAGTGTCCATTTATGCAAAATATTCATTAAATCCAAATAGGATTCTGTGCACACACACACATGAATGGGATTTATGCATACATATTTTACCTATACGCAGAAGTATATACCATATAGACATATTTTGTCCACTGCATCAGAAATCTGCTAAACCATGGTCTGCTAAATTGAGAATTGACTGTATGTAATGCATCCAGTACTGAGATCAAAAATTATGCAAATAATTTACAAACTCATGGGAGATAAGCATTTGATCAAGAATAGCTGAGATAAACACACTAGAACAACAGACCTGGACTAAAGACTCTGGGCTAAAGGAAGTAGCCTACTGCTAAAAACGATAGCAACATGTTTGGAGCACAACTCTCCTTAGCAGCTAGTTCTGATGGTGACCCATTTGTAAACAAGGGAACAAAGGAGATGGGCAGGGCTCTTACCTTTTTATAAAGTGAGCTTCCAACAAGTCCTCTTGTTGTAACCAAAACACACACCTCCACTGCATACACAGTGGAAATACAATCAGAGTTGGCCCTCCATCTTACTGTTATCAACTGCTAAACTAAAAGTTCCAGGAGGACTTCAAAGAAGCAGTAATTTCTTTGCAACGAGAATTGTGACCAGAGAAAAAAGGATTTCAGCAAAGAGGGAAAAGACAGAAGAGATATTTAAAAGTAACCTAGTCCCGTTCCCTAATTCTAATTCTCAACAATAATCACAAATACAAATGTATGTCCTGTTCTTTAAAAACCTGCATTCACCAGAGAGCCGTATTTTTCCCATAGGAAAACGTCCATTGCAACAGAATGATGAACCATCTTTTGACCTCTTCAAACTCTCCTTCAAATCTCAAATACAGAAGATGAATTCTGGCAATAAACTCTTTTGGAAGCAGTTCCTAGAAGCTGGAGGCTGCCAAGCAGACAGTTATGATCTCACCAGACTGAAATAACAACTCCTTGGGAGGGTCAGTTTGTCTTACTGGCCAAGCAACCAATTTTTTCGGTGCCAGAAAGGAACCCCTCTATCTAACCATCCCTCTCTGTCTTACTGTCTACGTTAATCTTCAGATGAGGTCCAAAATAATAAAAATGTACTGCGACTGATAAAGGGAAGAAGGGAAGATGATTCCCCTTGTGTTGTGTTCAGAGGGGCTGTGTTTGTTTGTTTGAGATTTAGATGCTGTCTTTAATTTTTTTTGTAAATTTTGTAATTGTAGTGTCACCAGGGATGTTATATTTACCCTTTGTTATGTTTATTCACATTCAAGCCAGCAGCTCCTTGCAACAAGATGGCACCATAGAACTATTCTTGGGGCCATTTGTGTAGCTGGGGGGTTCCCACTGGTGAGAAGGACAACGGATCACTGTGGTGGCAGGATGGAAAGAAGAGCTGACTGGTGAAGCAAGCTGGAGGCTTTGGTAGAGACAGTGGCCACTGGAGTCATTTCAGCACCAGATCCAGAGGAGTGGAGTTGGAGAACCGGCAGGCCTGGGCCAGAGAGCATCTGGAGCTATGAAGGGCTCTCCAGGGGGTGCCCAGATGCTTCACAGCTGCAGTTTGCATAGGCATAGGGGACTTGGTATCTGACAGATTGCTTGTCTCCAATCAGTTCTGCCTGCCCAGAATATTCTTGAAGAGGGGTGCACTCCAGGTTCCCTTTGGTAAATGTTGCCATCTTGTGGGGCTGAGGAAGGTATCCCCTCAGAGATAAAGATTGTGCCCTCTCTCCTAGGGTTCCAGTGAAAGTTATTGATTCAATGGTCCTTGATTTGTGTGTGTGTGTGTGTTTGCAGTCTATTAGATTATTTAACCAGGGCTGTCTGTGTGATTCAATGTTTTTAGCTATTTTTATGGTTTCCCAAATTTTGTTTAACACCCAGAGTCCAGGAGGAAGATTGAGCAGATTTTTTGTGAGGACAATGCCATTAAAACGATGAGAGGACATCACTAGACAGTTACATTCCAAAAATAATTTCCTGGATAGCTCAAAGGTTTTAATGTTCATCCATAATGAATGAGCCTATACAGCTGAGAAGTCTTTTTGACCTCTCAAGGCTCTGGAATCAATCAAACTATTTAACTATTTTAGACAGAAAGAAGCCCTTGGCATAATCCAAATCAAAAAATACGTGACAAGCAACAATTTTTGACTAACACATGGGCCCCTATGGAAAAGTATAAGATAAGCCACAGTATATGTTGAATGTTTTAAGGGGTAAATAATTTAAATGTGGGATTAGCTAATATATATATATATTAAAGATAAATGCCAAGAATGCTTTCCAAATATAAAACACAGGTGAGTTCCTGTTGAATTTGGTTCTGTTTGGGATGGTGGTTCTTCTTCTTTTGGACAGACTTCCCTTTCTTTTATTGATCTAGCTTTTTTTAATTAAAAACGCCAAAATCTTTGGGAAGGGAGAGAGGGAGGGAGGACATATAAAACCGCTGAATTAAAGCTTACACAAGAAGCAATCAATAAGAGTAGTTAGCCAAATACAATTTGGCATGCTGACTGAAGTTCCAGATCTTGTAGTACATCAGGACTGAAAACAGAATTAGAAACAGAACTTAGAAAATACCTGATGTTATAATAAAGAAGAAGTTAATATGAGAATGGAACTATGTGGCAGCATCTGAAGTTTAACTTCATCCCACAATATTTCTCACACTGACCCAGCAGGTGAATTAGGAGAAACACTGATGAAAAAAATGTAAAAACTGGAGTAGCATGTATCTGGCTGAATTCCTGTTTGGTGAACATATATATACACCTGGGTATTCCATCTGCTACTTTCCTCTCCTTTCACCTGTCTTATCAAACCTCTTTTCTCTCACCTAGCAAAGGTTTGGTGTGCTCCAGTGCTGTCCAACATCTTTGTATCCCTGAAAGGTCTCTAGGACAGACTTCCTCAAACTAGATGTTCTCCAGATCCCCAGCTTACTGCTTCTGGAAATCTGCCTTCCACAAGCACTTTCTCTCTGAAAGATGGCTAAGTGAAAAATGGGAGGCAACAAAATTAAGGCTTAATGTGCCAAATTTCCAACTTAAAATTGATGCTCATCATGTACCTGTACATTGTGTTTAGTGAAAATCCAGCTCCTCTGCCAGGCTCTCTTTTCAATGGATCATTTTGCTCTTAACCTACAATACACCACAAAGAGAGATTTCTCAGTCTGATGTCCTGGCTGTCTTCTGTTTTGCACGCAGCTACTGTGCAACCCAAATCAGCAGAAACTTTGATCCACTGCACAAGTAGTGATCATCTGCCAGCCACAGCTCAGGGCAGCTTTTCAAAGGTTTCAGTATTGCAAGCTATGATTTGGCCGCTGTACAATGAATCAAGAACAGATTGCAGTCATCAGCAACCTTTGCCTGCTGGAGAATCGAGAACATGAAAGGAGTGGGTAGAATAAAAAAACATTCCTTTAGCAGAGGGGAAAGTAACAATTGCCTGGTTTATTACTGCATTAAAGAAAACCCAAATATCGCTCATTTCTTCTTATTTGTGGCAGAGGAAAACAAAGTTTTTCTTAAGGGTAGCTATCTAGACATTTGGCTTAAATTATAATTCCCACATTGCCTTGTAGAACCTCCAGCAGATGTTGAACCAAAAGGAAAAGGCTTCTTAAAAGAAGAAAGCCAAACCAGGATTGGGACTTTATTTATTTATTATAAACTCTATCTGGAGAATATAAACGCTCTATAAAACTGCAGATATACACCAAGATTCCTTGGTTTAACCTCAAGAAGGCAATTTGGACAAGATTACTGGAGCCTGAAATAAAACTGCAGTATAAATCATTGGATTCTACTTATGTAACTTTTAAAAAAGGTAAAGGTTCCCCTGCCAGTCATGGCTGACTCGAAGGGTGGTGCTCATCTCCGTTTCCAAGCCAAAGAGCCAGTGTTCCTCCAAAGATGGTTGGCATGACTATACACTGAGGCACATGGAACATTGTTACCTTTCCCACCGAAGGTGGTACCTATTTATCTACCTGCATTTTCATATGCTTTCGAACTGCGAGATTGGCAGGAGATAAGGAGGTAAGTCCAGGAGGACTGGCACTCATATGCAACTATAACAAAAAAGTCATAAAAGAGTGACATCTATTTAATATGGAAATGGATCGTTATTTGACCTTTGAGTTCTATTAAAAAGAACATTTAATGTAAAAAGTTAAATTTTATTTTTGTTTTAATTATGTCATAAGCATTATTCCAAAGGATGGAAACTCTTGCTCCAATTCAAAATACTAGACTAGAAGGTTATCCCTTGTAGTGCAATTAACAATCTGTGTTTGGCCATAGACTTCAGTTTGGGATAATAAAAAGGGAGAAATCAAACTAACAAAGTACCTCCTCTTTTATTAATTACTACTATTGCTCATGGAGCAATCATGAAGTCAGATCTTGGTACTTAACTGACTGGACATAGATGTTCCACTTCAGTGAATAGCCATTAAATGTACTGAAACATAGAAGCAATTTCTTAAAAGTGACAAGCTAATATGTCATAATTCTACATGTTCCAAACTTATCTTCTCAAGTGTGAATCAATTTCAAATGTGTTCTGAATTGCAGCTAGTATTGTTCAGTAGGAACACAAGTTACGGGGCTACAGAGAAAGGGAGAAAATGTTTCTTCTCCAATTTCTTCATCTCATTCTTCTGAATTCCTCTTCTGTATTTCATTCTATCATACCAGCCTGTAATTCTACAGACCTCAATTATGAAAGAAGCTCCATTAAATATGGGTAGTCTTTGACTTACAACCAATTAGACCAGAATTTCTGTTGCTAAGCAAGGCAGTTGTTAAATGAGTCATGCCCAATTTTACAATACTTTTTGCCATGGTTGTTTAGCAGATCAGTGCAATTGTTAAACGAATCACGTAGTCATTAAGACTTCCCCCACTGACTTTGCTTGTTGGAAACCACCAAGGAAGGAAACAAATGGTGATCATGTGACCCCAGAACACAGCAACCATTGTCAATACATGTCAGTTGCCAAGGGCCTGAATTTTTATCATGTCACTGTGAGGATTCTGCAATGGTTTTCAGTGTGAGGATCAGTCGTAAGTCACTTTTTTCAGTGCCATTGCAAATCTGAACAATTGCCAAATGAATGGTTATCAGACAAGGATGACCTGTATAGTGGAATTACTTCGTTTTAATTTAGGAAATAAAGGAGTCACACACAAAGTTGCAGTGCTTATCATGTTTATTTCTGAAGATAAAAAAAATTGAATTATTTAAATTTTTCCTCCCAATACTTAAACCAATCCCTTTGATTTGTCAATCATTGAAATGTACACAGGTATAGCAGTCTTGTTATATACACCTTCCAAAATTTCTACACAAACCATTAGTCTCACCTGTTAAAAAGTTTGCTATTTAGTATGGAAAATTAAATTAAATTTAATTAAATTTAAATGTAAGATAACTTAGTTAAATTCTGCTTTCAGTTATATTATTTCAGCCCCAGCCATGCATAGTGCAATAACCTACATTTGAAAAGAATTTATCTTTCCCCCTTGAGAATTTTAAGAAATAACCTGGATGTCTCTCAGCATGATCTTTCAAATTCCATTATTAACCCCAAATATATTTAAAGAGTACAGAATAGAATACTGCTATAGGCAAATTAATGGCAAGACAACTGAAGTCAGTGGATAATTACAATTAGTCATTGATGATTTTTTCTGACATACTCACAGGCCCTTAGAGAAGAGCTTTCAGATTCTTAAACTGTTGCTAAAACTTTAAGCAAAAGTTTTATGATATACAGTATTTGAATATGACAATCTTTTTTTAAAAAAGCTTATTCTTTATTATCAAGTCTTCAGTACAAACATTTTTTAATGTTAATAAGCATCTTCCTATATTAAAACTAGCATACAAATGTTTAAAAAAGCAGAAAGCCTATAAAATATTTTTTTCCAGTTTGGATTCCATCAACCTACATCAGATGTTGTGGTCATATACTAATCATATTAAATTGAGAAAGTATGTATTCAGTGTCTTTTCCAATAAAAAGCTATTCAGTGTAGATATTCATTTTCCTTCCTTGAATTCAACTACAAGTGATGTTTCCAAAGAGCCAATTTGATGTAATGGTTAAGGCAACAGGCTGGAAATGAGAAGATTGCAAGTTCTAGTCTTGCCTTAGCTATGAAAGCTGGTTGGGTGACTTTGGGCCAGTTACTGTCTTTCAGACCACGGCGTCAAGTTGGTTGGTCAATTTCTGTCAAACCAAATGGATCAACACTTGGTTGATCTGAAAAAAGCAGACCCTGAATTTACTGGTTTCTTTTATACATTAAAAAAGTAAAGGTCTCCCCTGCTTGTCATGGCCGACTCTGTGGAGCACTGCTCATCTCTGAGTCATAGCCAAGGGAACCAACGTTTGTCCCAAGTTACTTCCGTGATCATAATCTGAAATACCTGGGATTTAACATACTTCCTTTTCTATCTGAAGAATTTGTTTACTTTGTATCTTGCCTTTATTATTTTTATAAATGACACAACGCAGCAAACATACCTAATACTTCTTCTTCCTCCTATTTTCCTCATAACAACAACCTGTGAGGTGGGTTGGGTTGAGAGAGAATACTGGCCCAAAGTCACCCCGCCAGCTTTCATGCCTAAAGTGGGA
Source organism: Acrochordus granulatus (assembly GCA_032468055.1). Taxonomy (NCBI): domain Eukaryota; kingdom Metazoa; phylum Chordata; class Lepidosauria; order Squamata; family Acrochordidae; genus Acrochordus; species Acrochordus granulatus. The sequence goes on from JANHZU010008040.1 coordinate 92,290, forward strand.
TTAGAACTCAGTTTCCTGATTTATAGGCCAGCATCTTAACCTTTAGACCAAATCTCCTCTAACATTGCCCTTTTTAAACCTCATGCAGCAGTGATCAAACAGGCTGATCACTTTTCATTTATAAAATCCTTCCGAGTGCATGTATTTCTTTTCCTAGATATGTAGGGTCCCTCTATGAGGGAGGTAGGCCATTTAGAAATAGGAATAATAAGTAGGATTTAAAACAAAAGTAAAGCCTGAAGCATAAATGAGCATGTGCAAAGCAAGTCTTGATTTAGATGAAAAAAAGCGTATTTTTTTCTGATTGGAAACTGTTTTGATCTGCTAAGGAAACAACAAGGATCTGCACTGTAGTCGCTTAAAAAATGAAAGAGAAGTCATTTGCTTGACAGAGCAAATGATTCAGAATAACCTTCTGAACAAATCTTTGCATTTAAACTGGAGAGCTAAATATAATAGCTACATGCAGGGGGCATTTTGCCCTTTACTAAACCACCATTTTTGGAATCCGCAAATTACTAACACCCAGACTGTAAAGCTTCACAACCTGCTCTCATATGCCACTTACCTTACAGCCTGTTTTTTCTTCTAAGCACTACTCTTTTTTGCATTCTCCAGTTCTGGCAATTATTTAGTTCAGAGAATAAAATACTAAATAGGGCTACTAAAACTCCATCTGCTGGCAATTTTACATTTTATTGGATCCAAGATCTTTTTTCCAAGACTAGAAATCATTTTTAATATGGACAATACAAAAAACTGAACCTGTCTCATTGCTCTCCCCCTTTTTTTTCTTTCTGAACTATAGACCTGTTGAAGAGCCCTTTATACCAGCAACCCTGTCCATACGTTGAATCATCTAAACCTGCAAATATTTTATTTATTAAATTTATTTGCCATCCTACTTGCAGAGCAACTCTGGGCAGTTTACAATACAAATAGCATGTTAAAAGAAATGCCCACTTTGACTTGAATGATGTTCCCTAGAAAATGCAAATAAAGTACATCACTAAGCTTTAGGGTGGCAAGTGTTGGCTCCATTTGGCAGCCATAGGATTAAGAATCACACTTCCTGTTTACAGCAAGGACAGAAAGGAAGAGTAGAATAAATAAAAGGAAAAATCAGTTTACCTCTCAGAAATGAGGGGAACAATGACAGAGTTCTGATTTTCTTCTCTCTGCTAGAAAGAATTCTGTTTCATTCAAGATCTGGGACCATTGGAATCAATTACACAATCCAATCATCTTGGGTTAATGGAAGAAATGAGGAGGATTGTGTTATTACATCTTCTCAGTTGAAAGAATATCCATCTTTACATATTGTCCTTAAAGTCGATGAAGATTCTCAGTTATCCAGGTAGAATTGTCTGGAGGTTGAGTCATGACAACTAGACTTCTTTTCTTGTTGGTTAGAAACGTTTCGCTGCTTGTCCAAGTAGGTTCTTCAGTCTAAGAAAAAGTTGATTAGGGGACCCCGTATATGTCTTCCAGGGTGGCTGCATTTCTCACTTAACTTGATTAGACTTGTTAGATAGGCAATAGGAGATATGAACAGATAGTCTTTGGAATGTAGATGTTCAACTCCTTAATACCTTACTCATCCCCAAGTGATTTCCTTGATGAACCTGTGAAGTGGTCTTAACCTTCCTGGGGACTAATGAAAAAGCAGCATGAAAAATGGGGGACAAGTTGTGTCTGAGGCCTCCACCTGTATTGAGGGAAGGATTTTCCACTTTGGCACAGATGGATTCCTTCATTCCTCTCTCAAACCACTTATCTTCTCTGTCCAAATGTGGAAGTTACTGTCCTCAAATGAGTGTGATGAAGGTAAACTTCTGATTCTGGTCCTGTGGTATTGCTTCTCCTGTTCTGGACCATCTTCTTAGGTAAAGGCTGTTTGGCTTCTCCAACGTAGAGCTCTAAACACTCCTTGCTTCACTGGATTGCATATACTACATTGCTCTTATGTTTTGGTGTTTGACCTTCAGGGTGTACAAGCCTCTGTCTCAGTATGTTGATGCGTTTGAAAGAGAGACAATAGAGACCCATCCTTGGGGCTTACAAAGTGGTAGATTTAAAAGCTTCTATGCTTTTCTCTGTAGTGTATCTCTTTATACAGCAGCAACTGGGAAAGCCTTAAAACTCTGGCTTAAATGCAGATCCAATCAGGTATTCCCCTGAGGGAGAGCTGGGAATTTTTCTCTGTATTATCACTTGACTAGCTGGACTCAGCACTAACTTTTCTCAACAGAAAACTGCCAAACTGCCTTTCAGCAGCCCCCAGAAACTCCTTCAACTTTCACAAATACCTTTCTCCAGTGATTTCAAATGCAGACAGCCATGACTTAAACAAATTAGTTTCACTTCTTCATGTTTGGGCTTGAGGATGTGAGGGTTGAAGCGAAGAGGTCATTTCTTCTCACATTCCCATTTTCTCTCCTCAAATCAGGCACACGCTCACATTATAAACTTCCCCCAAATTCTATATAATCATAGATTTAAAAATCTTTCTGCATTTAGTGGACCTCGTAGGGGGGCAGGCACATTATCCCAAAATCAGGAGTCTAACAGCACTAACAGATTTTATTAAAAGGAAGAAGTTCTGTGACCTACGGATTATGCCATCAGAGCATGCCTTATCCCCCCCAACAAGTATCTATGTATTTTTCATTCAAACCACAAATGCTTCCTTATCCTTTCTGCCGCCGCGCTCCCAAGGATCGTTACCAGCTCACTGTGACTCCCCGCCCTTAAAACTTCATTCGTGACTTGAGCAACAGAGTTTAAGCCACCCGACGCGCACGCGGCATCAGCTCCTGACCCATCGCTGTCCCCCTTGCACGTTTTGACCAACTCTCTTTTGACCAAACCTATGCAACGTTTTCAGACCTCCCCCCCGCCGCCCTGATCTCCACTGAATCCCTTCGCGGACCCGCCGGCTACGCTTTGGGCCACCTTACCAGACGGCGATCCGGCGCTTCGGGTACCGCAGCTTCTCCACGCAGCCGAGGAAATGGGGCAGGGAGCGGGCAGCGTTTCTGGCGAGGACGGCCAAGAAGACGGCGGGCTTCCGCAAGGCGGATTCCGGCCAGGGCGGCGAGCCGAGCATCGCCGCGGCTTCCTCCGGCGCGGCGGCGGCGGCGGCGGCGGAGCGGCTGCTCCCCTTCAGCCAGAGCGCCAAGGCAAGGAGGAGCAGGAGCAGGAGCCGGCGGCGCAGCCAGGCGGCGGCGGGGAGAGCCGGGATCGCAGCCATCTTTCGCGGGATCGCAATTTCGGGCAGGGCTGGGGAAGCCGCTTCTCGCGGACAGGCTGCTTGGAGCGACAGCGGCCGCAGAAGCGGAACTCCGCGAAGACCTCCGGGCGGACCGGCCGAAAGACGAAGAGGGGAGAGCGGGCGGGGAGCCGCTCCAGCGAAGACCCGCCGCCCCCCTTCTTTTTTCCTTGTAATTATTTGCTCGGGGAGGGCGTGGGGGGACAGATCTTTCTTTGCCCAAAGGCGGACCGGCGGCAGCAAACCTACAGCCAATCCCGAGCTCTTAGCCACCCTCGGCTCCGATCAAAACCAGGAGCGCCTTCTCATTCTCCCTTTCCTTTTCTCCGCGATCTCCCAAAGGTCCCAGGGATGATGAGCGGGCCGGTAATAAGCAAGAAACGGACCATCCCAGATGGCTAGCAGATCTGTGCAACTGTTTTGGAAGTCCCGAGCAGCTTTTCATTTATTTACGCATGGATTTCGTTCCATAAAAGTCAGACGTCTTGAATTACTAATGCTTTTTCATTAAAACTGGGAGGGGGAACAATATTGTTCCAAACTTTATGGTATTTTCCCTTACTACCTGAAGGGCGTCTCATTAGTACAAATATAATATTCAATTGCGTCAATATTTAATACATGAGTTAAACTATTAATATTTAGTACACATTCTCTGGAAAAGAAATACAGAGATAATCCACAGTGTATGTGCCCTTGTGCAAATAGCCTGTCATCTTTTTCTCATCCCGAATGTATACCACAAAAAGTAACTGTGATCTGATTCACAGGAAATTAAATCCCAGACAAATTCAGATTCCCAAGATTCTCATTACTCAGTCCTATGGTACACAGACATGACAATGCTCACCTGGGAGTTCAACTTGCTAAAGTCTACTTGGAATGTGGAAACTCGTTTAACAAGTCCCTACTCAATGAAAGCAGTCTTATCTCTCCACTAGAACTGGCCACTCATAAAATCTACATAATATAGCTCAGTCATAATGCATTCAGACAACCTCATCAAATTTACTAGGACTAAAGTGCACATTGACATTAGACTGAAGCAGAAATGGGCTATCACCAATTCAGATATGTTACCAGAAAGCATCTGATCAACAACTTATTTTGCTTAATTCAAGGAAGTGATCCAAAAATAGCAACCAACAAAAGGCTAATTCCCTGAGATTATCTAGAATAATTAGATAAATAGATCAAAGAAAAATATAATTAATACAACATAATATGACAAGTGGAGCAATATTAAACAGAAATCCATAATCTACCTGAGGAAGAGTTAGGATGGGATTCAAGGATTTATCAGGATAATTTTAAATCAGAATCTTCAGTATATGTTTAATATGAGGATTTTTTATAATTTATATAGAAAAATTTACATGATCATCTCTTCTGTTCCTCACCAATTATGTCTAATGAGAACAAGTTCCAGGAAACTCTTGCATTTGGGATAGCTCCCAATGTTACAGTAGCACAGGTAGTACAAATTTAAATATAATTTAACATCTAGTATATATGATAGAGCAAACAGAGTTCATATAAAACCTTAAGTCATGATTTACTTAACCATGATATACTGATAACAGGTAGAGATACACAAATTTTATTGGTAAGCGTGATTAGATACATAAGGAATTTGACTTATAATATTATAAGACATTATAATAATTATAATTATTATAAGACACATAAGGAATTTGATGCCAGTACAGAAGCTCTAATTATATTTGCAAGACAACAGTAAATAAAATAATAACATGAACAAAATAAAACAAAATTTACATATTCAAATATTCAAACAGAAAAATGTGCATCAAAATGTGCAGCCAGTAGAAAAGGAAACAAAAGTGTATGATTAGAACCACAATCTATTGATAACTATGTATACACATTAGACAGAATTTTCAGAATAATTTAAAATTCCTTGCCCTATGGTAATCACTGTGTCCTATTACATAGCATGAGTCAAGTATTCAGCTGAATGATGGCATGGGGAAAAAATACCTCTGTGTCTGATTGTTTTGGTGTGCAATACCTTATAGCGCTGTCCAGAGAGAAGAAGTTCAAACAATTTATGTCCAGGGTGTGAGAGGTCTGCAGATATCGCACTGCCCTTCTCTTGACCTTTGCAATATATATGGCTGGAGTAAGGTAAATGGCTTGATTTCCATGTGTTAAATCATAAAATCATGGTTTATACAGAATATCTGCATTCACATTAAATATTAAGCCAAAATTAATCAGACCATAGGTTAGTGAAATCAGGTTAGTGAAACAGGCTATTAGAATATTTGAGATTCAGATTACTATACATCACAAATATAATGGTCCTTGCAATTATCAGTGAATTTAAATATATGTAGGACTCATTTCCTACAGAAATAGAATATAATTTTATGAAAGCTCTAAGACACTATCCTCAAATTATGTTTTCAATTAATATTCTCTGAAAGCAGAACAGAGTCTTCTCAGCATTACCAATTTAGGATTAATTTTAGGAATTTAATCTTAATAAGAGCATTTTTAGGACTTAGGGTTACTTTAGGATTTTAAATTTAGTCTTAATAAGAGCATACTTTTAGAATTTCATATTTGTAAGACAAGATTGAAATAACTGAACACTCAACTTCCATCTTGTAAAAGTAGTAATGACAAAGCTGGAACAGATGTCTTTATTATTTTTTCTCTTTCAGATGAACCCAGAGATGCTCCCAAATTATTTCCAGACAGATTTAATCCTCCAATTTCTATTCAAGAAAACTTCAATTTACGTTCAGCGATAAAGATGTTATAGTATAAGGACAAAGACAACAAAAAGATTTGTAACACTAAGGATTTTTAAAAATTGTTTTCTGTTAGTTTTTTGCATTGATGTCCTTTGTTTGATGTAAATAAATTTATGAAGTCTGAAACAAATTTGAATCAAACACCAGCATTATGTAAGCATTACATTCAGTCTTATAACTTTAATACATTTTATTTGATTTTGTATCAGCACCATTAACAAATATG
>JANHZU010008040.1:169020-182400 GCA_032468055.1 Acrochordus granulatus
TGCCACTGCCATTTCCATTCTTTTTGCAAAATCCACCACCATCTGCCCTTCTGCATTTCTCTTCCTGATACCATACAAACCCATCACCTACTCATCACCGATGTTCCCTTCACCAACATGTCCATTGCAGTCTGCTCCAATCACTACTCTCTCTTTTCTGGGTATGCATGCTGCTACTTCATCCAACTTACTCCAAAATTCTTCCTTCTCCTCAAACTCACACCCAACTTGTGTGGTATATGCATTGATGATATTTATCATTACCCCTTCAATTTCCAGTTTCACACTCATGACTCTCTTCACACTCTCTTTGCTTCTAATACATTCTTGCTAAGCTCTTCCTTTAATATTATTCCTAGGCCATTTCTCTTTCTAGCCATGCCATGGTAGAACAGCTTGAACCCATCTCCAATGTTCCTTGCCTTACTACCCTTCCACTTAGTCTGTTAGACACACAGTATATCTACCTTTCTCTGCTCCATCATATCAGCCAGTTCTCTTCCTTTACCTTTCACAGTACCAATATTTAAGATTCCTACTCTCACCTCCACGCTTCTACCCTTTATCCACTCCTGCTTTCTTCAGGCACGCTTACCCCCTCACCTTCTCCTTCTTTGTTCAATAGCAGCACACCTTCCAGCAGTACCCTATTGGTTAACAGTATTGCTGGCGGTCATTGGTAACCTGGGCCTTGACCAATCCAGTATGGAAATCTGTTTATTTGCATATTAAGTCAGCATAGGTTTTACGCTGGATGCCTTTCCTGATGCAACCCTCCCCATCTATCTCTGTTTGAGACGAGCATTTGGGCTACGCTAGTTAATCTCAGTGGCTGGGTTATGATATCTGCTGAAGGCAATTTCAGGCTCTCTCTTCCTAGCTGACTAGGAAGCTATAGGCTGTTAGATTTCCTGAATGAGATTGTAAAGGATTTTCAAGGGAGCAGAGATCTTTATGTTGTGCATCCCATGTGGCAACCATAACCAATCAGACATTATTCAGATAGTTAGACTACAATGTTCATTATATGAAGATATATAGTCATGCAAAAAAGAAAGTACGCCCTCTTTGAGTTCTATGGTTTTACATATCAGGACACAGTAAAAATAATCTGGTCCTTAGCAGTACTTAAAAGTAGGTAAATACAACCTCAGATGAACAACAACACATTTCATCATTTATTTTATAAAAAGAAAGCCAAAATGGAGAAGCCATGTGTGAAAAACTAAGTACACCCTTACTGCTTCCATAGGCATGAAGAGGCTAAGTAGCAGCCACGTGCTGCTAATCAAGTGCCCTTGATCACTTGATCATCAGCAAGTGTAACTATCTCTAGAAAAGCTGAAGTTTTAAGAGTTTGCTGGTCTCCAGCATTGAAATGTGTGTTAACACAATGCCAAAGAGTAAAGACATCACCACTGATCTTAGAGGAGCAATTGTTGCAGCCCATCAATCTGGGAATGGTTATAAGGCCACTTCCAAACAATTTCAAGTCCATCATTCTACAGTGAGGAAGATTATTCACAAGTGGAAAACATTCAAGACAGTTGCCAATCTTCCCAGAGTGGACAACTCAGCACATTCACCCCAAGGTCAGACCATGCAATGCTCAAAGAAATTGCAAAAAATCCAAGAGTTACATCTCAGACTCCACAGGCCTCAGTTAGCATATGGAATGTTCACGGTCATGACAGTACAATTAGAAAAAGACTAAACAAGTTATAGTTTGTTTGGAAGGGTTGCCAGGAGAACAACTCTCTAAAAAGAACATAGCAGCATGGCTTAGGTTTGCAAAGTTGCATTTGAACAAATCATAAGACTTCTGTCCTTTGGATAGACAAGATCAAAGTGCAGACGTTTCGCCATAATGCACAGTACCACGTTTGGCGAAAACCAAACACAGCATATCAGCACAAACATTTCATACCAGCCATCAAGCATGATGGTGGATGGGTGATGATTTGGGCTTGTTTTGTAGCCATAGGACCTGAGCACCTTGCAGTCATTGAGTTGACCATGAACTCCTCTGTATACCAAAGTATTTGAGTCAAATGGGAGGTCATCTGTCTGACAGCTAAAGTTTGGTTAACATCGGGTCATGTAACAGGACACCAGCAAATTTACAACAGAATGGCTAAAAAAGAAAAGAATCGTGGTGTTGCAATGGCCCAGTCAAAGTCCAACCCTCAACCTGATTGAAATGCTGTGGTAGGACCTCAGGAGAGCTGGCATAACCAAATGTCCACAAACCTCAATGAACTGAAGCAATGTTGTGAAGAAGAGTGGGCCAAAATTCCTCCACAATGATATGAGAGACTGATAAAGTCATATAGAAAACGATGACTTCAACTTATTGCTGCTAAAGGTGGTTCTACAAGCTATTGAATCATAAGGTGTACTTAGTTTTTCACACATGGCTTCTCTACTTTGGCTTTCTTTTTGTAAAATAAATGATGACATGTTATAATATGTCATGTGTTGTTATTCATCTGTGGTTATATTGACCTATTTTTAAGAACTGCTAAGTATCAGATAATTTTTACTGTGTCCTGATTCATAACACCATAAAACTCAAAGAGGATGTGCTTTCTTTTTCACATGACTGTAATTATAATACTGGTCCACCAAATTTAGTTGATATCAGATTGGAAAAGTATTATAAGTTTGGGATAGGGATTCAATACAACAGCCATTAGATTTTGCCCCTTTTCCTTATCCTCTGAATATTGGGAGCTACACAGAGTTAGTTATAAATGGGTGACTATACAAATTAAACAAACAAATAAATAGACAAATGAGAGCCAAGATCATGGACAAGTATACCTACAATGTGATTACTCATTTCTTTAGGACTGTGTTTAAAGGAGATGAATCAAGGAACTATTTCTTCAGTGGGTGTTTTCCACTGTTTTTTTATTCCTCTATTTTAGCATCTTTTTTTAAAACTGTATTTGTATCATGTTGCTGTTTCTGCATTAATTTTACCTGGCCTTTTACCAAGGGAAGGTGGTATGAAAAGCCTTTTCCCTTGAAATAAATGCCAAAAAAGCAACACAGCAATTTCTGTAGCAGTGTGGATGGGGTAAGCTCTGCTCAAATAATAATTGATGTTCTCAGTAAGTCTTTTGTTGATCTAACAACTCATTTTAGGAAGTTAATTTTGTAGCAGTACAAATTTTGGATTGCATTTCTGTTGAAAATAAGGAAATTTGCCCTCTTCACCATAAAGTTCTATAACCTGTCATCATGAGATATGATAATTCATTCACTTGCATTCCTTCCTTCTCTTTGTTAAGCCTGGGAGTTCAGCTACAGATCCTGTTAGCTTTCATCATCTGCCATTTTTAGATGTGATGTGTCCTGACATTTGGCAGACATCTCAAAATAACTGCCTGATCAGTCAATACAAGGTTCTGGAGCTATTAATATACTTTGACCGCTGACAACATTCTGTTTTCTGTTTTTCCTCTCCCATTATTAGATACATGCAGTACATTCTTTATTACAATTGATGATTCACACACATTACAGTCACATATAAAAATAAAAAAATATCAAATATACGATGACCAGGAATACATTATTTGATGACATGTTTTGACTGTTGTTGCTATGGAACATTTGGCCATAATTTAGGGATGTTGATTTTAGAATCAATAAGTAGAAACTTTGTATACAAAAGATCTGATTGTGATATTCTTACAAGATAGATAAAATAAATATGTTCCTTGGATCCCCATAAAATTTACAATACAACAGTACACGAGTGATCAGTTTCCTGAACTGCATAGGCAATCCCATTCAAAGAAGTGAGGGCACTCATTGGATATCTGCCCAGCAAGAGTATTAAATTTCATGGATGTCATGATATTATGCAATGCCCCCAAAAAGTCCTTCTTCAACCTAGGAAATTACAAGATACTGAAAAATAATAAATAAAGTTTACCACTTTCTTTCTATAGAAGCACTATAGAAACCTGGAAACCTAAACTGAACTTTTAAATAAGTCATGTTAAGTGATGTTGATGGGAACTGTAGTCTAACACATCTGCCAAACACTTGTTTGGGCAAAGCAGCTCTATAATATGAAGTTAAGGCACATCCTACTCTGGCAAGACTAGGTGTCTAGCTATTTAGCAAATCTTTAGAATACAAATTATTGCCATTAAAACATTGGCAGAAATGTGACTTCAAAACATTGGGCTGAATAATTTAGGAAATTGTCTTCATCAAATACCTTCCTTTTTTCTGGAATTAGTAGACAGTTTCAATCTTATTAAAAATACGTTTCTGCTTTTCTGCCACTCTGGTATCTGAATGCTGAAAAACATCAGGAAGAAGGGGTGGAGAAGATCTCAAAATGCCAAGGGTTTTGTAAAATTCATTGGAGAAAAAGTAATGAAAGCAGGAAGTGAGTCAGACTCCTCTAGAAACCAATACTGTCATGATTCCAGAATGTTTAATTTGGCACTCTGTGAAATCTTTGTCATACACTCTATAATTTGAGTCACCTTCAGTGGAAATTATTTAGACAATCAAATGTTTTTACAATATTTTACAAAAATGTCTTCAAGTATTCAGGAGGGGATATTCTCCTATTGGGTTTGATTAAATTTGTCGTTTCATCCTCCAGTCCAAAGGTTGTAATGCTGTTTTATAAGCTGAAGCTTATTTTGTTTTGCCTAGATCACCTCAATTTATACCAGCACTGGATTCTTACAAGACTCAGCAAAGACCCATTACATATATCCTCATTTTGGTTCTGGATTGCTTTCTACCCCACCTGCACCATAACCTATAATTAGTAATGAAAACCACATTGGGAAATATTAGGAAAATTTATTTTGATGCCTCTGTTGTATTCTAGGTCTTCTTGATTCTGACTCAAGAGATTTCCTGAAATCCACCTGAGGCCAACCAGATGGCAGTGCTTTAATACTGCTCCTGAGATCAACACTAGCTTTTTAGACTGCACATTCAAGTCTATAGCAAAAACATCTATCAACAACTCAAGGCTCTTTGCCTTTAGTAAGCATTTATTTAGCAATAACTTATTTATTTATTTATTACACATATTTCTATGCCGCCAATTTCTGAAGTCTCTTGGCAGCTTACATAGATTAGAGATTTGTACAGTAGTGTAAACTAACCCCGTCCCCCTGCTGGCCAGGCGATGTTGCATCCAGGCATCTCCGCAGTTTCTGCTCCGCCCCCAGCAGGAGGGTGGGCCGTCTTCAACTCGCCGCTCAACTCCTCGCCACTCGTCTCGACCGTCCCACCGAAGCCTGACTAAATAATATTTAGTAAACAACTTTATTGAATAAGTATACAGTATGTGGATTTTTTGATTTGGCAATTTGATTATATTTATTTAATTTATTTGACAACTGATGCATAGATTTCAAAGATTTCAAAGCTTGTGATGCTTTATAGGTTATGATATTCATATATGATACCTATGGGGAACCAAGCAGTTAAAAGTTTCCTGGAAAGCTAAACATCTGCAACTGAATCCTGCAATAAAATTCCACATTTGGAATTCAGGAAAGAAATGGCACATTTGGTCTTGTGAAGTTTACAGATATACAGTTTAAAATATTTTAATCTGGACCTAAAAGTAGGCCAATTTTTTTAGGGTGTCTGATATACCTTAAAGAAGCTATACCTATACTCTATAGATTTGTATACAGCTGTGTATGTGTTTAGGAAGATGCGGTGGAGAATGATTCAGTATGATATAAGGGTCAAGGTGCTAAATTAAGAGTAAGGAGATTCAGATTTTAGTTCAGTTCTCCCTTAGTCAAGGATGCCAGCCACGTGATTTTGGATAAGTCATTCTCTCTCAACTGGGAAATTGAAATACTATACCTACGATTGACCAATATAGAATATTATGGTCCATAACCTTCAAGAAAAGGCTTTTATCTTGAAAAGGATTGATTTTGGGGTGAAAATGATGATACAATGATATACACACCCACACTGTACATATATTCGTATATGCATACTACATTATAGGCCAAAAGATTTATACTGTCTACCAATAGAAAAGGCTGATGAGTTTTGAAAAACTCTCAGGGTTTTTCATTTGTCTAGAAGCAGTGCATTCAGCAAACTGATTTTTAAGCCATCAAAATACTCTTTATAAAGAGCTGCATATGGATCTTCTAGGTTCAGAAAGTTTGAGAATACAACAAATCTTTGGATTTTGGAAAAAAACATTCAGATACTATCTAAGCCATTTTCAGTGCTTGGGGCATCCTAGGTCAATGGAAAAACCTAACAAGTACAATTCATGCCTCTCACTGAACCTTTTTGAGGCTGCAAATAGAAGTGAAAACACTATGCAAGTCCCTGAGGAATGTTAGAGAGATGGACTCCCTCTCAAAATCTCACTGAGTTAAAGTGGAACTGAGGACAGCCACAAACCATTCACCACATTGCTGTTTTTATTTCCATTTTGCATTTAATCAGCTAGTCTTGCCTAATCTATACTTATAGTCTGATTTGTTTTCTGTAAGAAATTATAGCCTTTTAAAAGAACTAATCCTAAAAAAATCTATATTATTTGGGAAAAGATGTAAACATTACAGATGAAGATGAAATATACTGGTAGAATTTTGTTTCACAGATTCTGCTCAGTTGTAAATAATCCTAGAGCAGAGGATAGTTTATTCTGAGAACAACTTCAGCATTTCAATAACCTGGTTCCCCTCTTGCCTTTCTCTAGGATATTCTGTGTCTTAATTTCAGGATACATTTGTCCTTTCATGAATTCATGGAATAGCATCTTTAGAATTTTATAGTTCTCTTCGTTCTAAGCATTTCTTACACTGCTTAATATTCTTACATTGCCACAGTTTTCTTATTGGTTACTCATACTTGTAGTTTAATTATATGTCCCTACATTAGTCATCCCAAAGATGCCCGTTCTGACTGGGGAACATAGAAACTAACTTAATGTGTTTAAATGACAGCAGATTGGAGAAAACTGATTATTTGGGCTGACAACAGCTCTGAGATTTTTCCTACAGTTGTATAAAACATATAAAAACATATGTTTTACTGGAAGATGTTGCACCTACCAGTAATTATCTTAGTAATTACTCCTACCAGTAATTATTCTAGTGGTGGCCTAGAAGTTAAGATGCTGGGCTTGTCAGTCAGAAGTTCAGCAGCCTGAGTTCGAGACCCAGGCACTACATTACAGGATGACCTCCTGTTAGTCACCCCAGCTCCTGCCAACCTAGCAGTTCAAAAGCATGTAGAATGCAAGTAGATGAACAGGTACTGTCTAATTCAGTGGGAAGGTAATAGCATTCCATGTGCCTTGGCATATAGTCATGCCAGCCACATGAACACAGAAGTGTCTTTGGACAATGCTGGCTCTTCAGCTATGAAACGGAGATGAGCACCACCCCTAGAGATGGACATGATTGAAAAGGGAAACCTTCACCTTTTACCTTTACATAGATTGTTCTTACAGTGCTTTTAACAATTAGAAATCTCTAGGCTATTCACCTGCTAAGCATGAACTTGAGAATCTCAGCAATTGTGTTTAGAGAACGTAAACAAATGGTTTTGAATTTGGGAGACTCCTGAGCATAGAAAAATGCAGGCAAACTCATCATTTCCTGCTCTAGTCCTAAAGTGGCTTTCTCCAGCTTCCTTTGGCATAAGCTTTGCCATCCAGTCTATTGAAAGTCAATCATGCTGCCTGCCCTTTTCTAATGGATCATCTGAGGCCATTTTTAGGAGAAGAGATGGCAGAGGCAGGGGGAGGGATGAAACAAGGGGTTAGTCTAAAATTGTTACATAGCCACAAATGTACAAAGTCCAAACCCTCCTGATTGCCATTGGATCTTAACTGGCACCAACAAGGTGCTGATTGTTAGTTGCGAAGATTCTTGTGTATAGGCTTTAACAATAAATCATTTAATTGGAATCTTTAAGAGTAGATTTGATCTTTAGCAGCTGACACCACTTCAGGCAAGACTGGTTCCTGGCACTGATCTGCAGGGCCTTTCATCTTTTGGCAGTGGGAGAGTCAGGACTTTTGCCAAAAAGCTACAGTCCCTCTTTCATTTCTATTGGTGAAATATGGGTGAAGGAAGAGGGGAAGAAGGGTTGAAAGTGGGTCTTTGAGGTACCATTTCACCTGGCACCATAAAGACCCACTTCTTCCTATGAAGTAGTAGCTGAAGAACTAGATTCTGTTACCCTGTCACCCTACAACAAAAATAGGTTTAGTATTCATGACTTTGGTGTTCAAATCTGGTCTACCTTGAAGGCTTTAGCTTGCCTTTATCCAAAAGAAAACTAGGGAGAGTCTAGTCTGACATTTTCTCAAATTCCATTTGTTCTTTGGCCTGGGATTTTTCTTATCTAACCCTTGACATGGCTGCTACTGTTCCTCCTCTTCCTCATAGTTGTTCTCATAACCCATTACATCTGCAAAACTAAGTTAGCACATATGGGAAGTCAACATACTATTTGCTGGCTCCCATAATGAATAATAGCATTATACTGTTAATGTGCAACAGAACACTTTATATCACTGACCCTAAACACCTTGTATCTGTTTTAAAATGTCTGCTTCATCATTCTGGGCAATTCCTTTTTGCTATTACATTCACTGAAAGTTTAGGCAAATAACTGACTGTATTAATAGATCAGACTAAGTTATAAATTTAACCATACTTAATGCAACAAGCCATAAACAAAGATTTGCAAGCCATAGGGGCTGGGTTTGTACATCACATTTATCCAAAATTAAGCAAATTCACTTTTTTAGTTTTGTGCGATAAGCAGTTGCTGCTATTTACTGCAAAAACAATCAGAGTCGGTCACTGGGACTAAAAGTTTACTACTCCAAGCTTTTGGGCTCATGCTAGAGCCCATCATCAGAGAACTTCTCTCTTTCCCAAACACCCACATTGAACCGTTCTAAACTTTCCATTTAAATAGCTCCTTAGTTGTAGGGGCTAGTTGCCAGTGTTTTGGAGAAGGAGAAATTCCCTGATGATGGGCTCTAGTGCAAGCCCAAAAGCTTGGAATACTAAACTTTTAGTCCCAGTGACTGACTGATTGGTTTTTGCAACATTATCCTGGGACATGGGTGTTTACTTTCATTCCTGCTATTTACTCTTTTTTAAAATGGTCCAATTAGACAAACATAGCTCAGTTTATTTACAACAGCTAAATTTATAAATGCCAGCAGCAGCTTTTTCTAGTAGTAAATTCAGTCTCCATCTAATTTTTTGAAATTCTTCCTTATAAGGTATTGGCTCTTGATTCTTCTGGGCACTGATTACTTTTGCATATTATTTCATTTCTTTGAATAATAAATTATCGGAAATGTACAAATGCACAACAAACAAACTTTTAACTTTCCTGACTCTGAGATTCTGAGTAGTCTATCTGTCATCTTGAATGGAATTATTCTGCCCAATTAATGATTGCTATTTCTACTTATATAATCTAGTCCTTATCATATGCATGCTGATAAATGGCTTTACCTCTGGAAAGCGCAGGTCCGGTACTTGAAGATGGCAAATGTGTAATTATGGTAGTTTCATAATTCATCATGTAGAGATACAAAGTCAGAATTCTGATGTATTGGCAAAGTTGTTGTATAGAAGTTCCTATAAACATGAGAAATGTTGTTTCTCTGGAACTAACTTCAGACGTCTTCTGTTCCTCCTATTGAACTCACTGACTTCAACAATATAGAACTGAGATGACTGACACTATTCTATAGTTGTTGGTTCTGACTATTCCCCCTGGTCATATAATTGAATTGGCACTTGAGATCTAGGATGCAATTCTGGAAAAGCCTATATTTCATGATGGTTTCCAAAGTGTAATTTGTAGACTTCTTTTATTTCCATTGCACAAATATTCTTGAAATTATCACTGAAAATGAAAGCTTATGATCTAAGCGAGAATGTGGGTCTGTAACTGTCAACCTATTATTACTTGTGCTTAACTAAATTAAGCAGAATGGATGAAGAGATCTTCCTCTGCTGGAGCTTATTTTGCAGATTTAATTGCTCTTTCTTCAGTGCTTCTCATTGGCTTGGGTATAGTTGGAGCTAATTTCATGTTTCATAATTGTGGAAATATGAGTAGATTTCTACTTTTCTGTAACCAGCATAAACACTTTTTTGGAACTGTGGAGCATCATCAGTTCCTTAAGACATCTCCCACTTAATTAAAAAACTAAAACAAAATTAATGACAGTTGATCATATAAGATCAGCCCTAGTTGCAATCTTAGGATAATTAGGAAAGGAATTCACAAATTTTTATCCAGGGTTTAATATAACATTAGTGTAACTTTCAGTATATTCTTTTAGCAAGCTTGCTCCAATGTTTAAGCTTTTGACTCAACTGTGGCTGTCAAAAGATGGTTTTGCATATTTTTTGCACATAGTGACATCTAAGTGCCCCTCATTATGTTTACATCTTAACCAGAACAAAAATTATCTCATCCCAAGAAATTAGCTGTTCTGTTTACTCACTGCAAAGAATGGCTTGAGTGTGGTAGGTAAGCTACTAGCCTACAATATGTTTGCTAACTATTTGGTATAAAGTTCAGTACTGTACTGTTAGTAGCTCATGTTCAGAAACAAATATTATGGCCTATATGCATGTGAAATCAATCAGAAATTGATTTTGAAACATGAAATACTATTAAGTCTTCATTTCTTCAAAAGAATTGGGACTTTCAGAGGATTTCAGCAAGTATGGGGCAAGTATATTTTTAGAAGTGTTTTGTCTGGATGATATTCAACATCAGAGTTATATTTCATTGGTATTTAATCCTAATCTTTGAAATTTATTGACAGACCAATGGCTTGTGATCTGTATATTATGGGAAATTTCCAGCCCATAAAAGTACTTTGCTTCTTGTTTACATGTTTATACTGCTAAGGCATTCTTTCTCTGATGGGACATTCTGCATTTTTGTTCTGTTGCTGTTCTAGAACAGGCTCTTGGCTTCAATTTCTCCTCTCTCCTCTGAAATCTTGAGTAATACTCCTTTTATTTCATTGTTGCTAGTGTTGGTATCCATAAAAGCAGATAGACAGCACTGGATCTTTAAGACTTGCTTGAAACTCCTGAAAACTTCATCTTCTCATTGCCAAATGAATGTTTTGAATAATTAATTTAAATATTGCAAGTTGTCTTCTAATTGTATTACAAATCCTTTATGTTATTGTAGCATGCCCCAAAGTGTTCTTAATTTAGTCCCTGAATTTTTGGGGGAGGAGGTAGAAATTAGTTCCTGAAATAGGCTTTTTTAAAAATCTGTATTCAGTCTAAATTCAATTATGAGATTCAAAGGTAAATGAGTTTCTTCAGGAATAGAAGCCATTTCTTTTTGTTCCGTTGAAACCTGTAGTCATTAGTGTTGCTAAGATTTTCAACAAATTCTGGTGATGTTAATTCTCAAGGAGGCTTTGTGCAAATGTTGCCTGTGAATACCAAAACATCTTCCCATGTTGAACAAGCCAAATATCTCCCTTGAGAACAGCTTATTTTGTGTTTTTGATTTAAGGTTCCTTGAACTGATGAGTGATATATAAGCAGACATAAGCAAACAAACTGAAGTCATATTTAAAGAGAAATCTAATTTAGTGTAATTTGGATCTAGCTAGATCTGCCAAAATCCCCTGGCAGCTGTTAAGAGTTTCAAGTCCCTGCTAGTGATGAAATAATGTCATCTATAATAGGAAAGATGTATTTCTCTTCTTCCATAGCTTTGTGGTTTCAGGTCCACATAGATGCTAATAAAGCCATTGGTCTGCACCAGTCTATTGGTTCAATGAATTATCCCAAGGACCAGTTGCTTTTATTGTAGAGAATAATGAGAGTGATACTATCTTGATTGGTTGGACAACATAAGGAACAGCTCCTTCCTTAAGTTTTGCCTTTATGAGAGAAATCTTTAGACTTCCTATTTGTATTTCCAAGTTAGGCTTGTAGAGAGTTCTTCAACATGTATACTAAATCCACTGCAACTGGCCCATAATTATATATCTGAATATAATAGCATGTATGTGCATTCACACATAAATCACATACTCTGCCTCTCTAATGGGTATCCCAGCAACATCACAGTGTTAGAGACTGGAAAGAATGTAGTAATATTTTAGAAATGATTTTTTTAAAAAAAATTTGAAATCCATTTCCTCACTCCTGTTTCATTTCAGAGCACATTGCAAGCCACTGATTTGCAGATACTTCCCTTGATCTGGCAGAATTTTCAGGACATGCAAGCAATTGACTTTAGAGAGAAATGCTTAAGAATAACACTGGGTTTTTCAAGTTTTCTCACTTCTCAGCTGTGATGGGCAGTTACAAAGGGATCTATTTTGAAGAATTCAGTGGCTTTAGCAGGACTTTTTGCTCTCAGCACAAGGCTTTATCCAGAGGTGTTTATCTAGCCAGTTTGGCTCACTTCATGAGAATCATTTGTTCATATTTTCTAGGAAAGGGACACGACTCAGTGACTGAACAACAAAAATGCTCAGCCTAACCTGGACTGTGATAGGTAGCAGAAGAGTGAAGGGGACACAGCAAAGCTCCATTGCCTGGCAATGGTGACTGGCAACCAATGTAAGGTGGGAATTGCTTCTCATTGTCTAGAGAACAGGAAGCTGCCTCTGAGCATGTGGGTTCTGTTGGCCCCAGTACCCATAGCTCAGAAAAAGTTTTGCCCAATTTTGATAATACCCTAGTTTTTCCACTATGAAATGCAACCACGTCATTTTAGTGATATTGCTCTGATTGTATGACAAAACCTGTTTAGCTTACTTACTGTTTCCCTGCTGGTGACTTGTTTCATTGTCTGGGGCCTTTTAACAATTTTCTGCCAGCCCGTTAAGGAACACCATCATATCTGGGGTGCAAGAAGTACAATAATCTAGACAACAGTGAAAAGATGGGTTTTCTGTATTTCTTTGCTCTTTTCTATATTTCTTTGGAGCCCAAATTTGGTAACCCTACAATTAAAATTCCTTGGCTCTGACCCAGGATTTGTTCAGTTCAGATCATTCTAACATTAAAGCAGCCTTCATTGGGAGTTTGAGGGAGAAAATTATGCTTAAAATTCCCACAAACAGTCTTTCCATGATAGTTTCTTTTCTGTTCTCTCTCTCAGTCCTCTGCTTTCTCAAGGAGCCATCTTAAATGAAGCCTAGCAGATACTTCAAGCTTCAAAGTCATTTAATCAAGTACAGTGGTGCCTTACAAGACGAGATTAATCCGTTCCGGAAGAACGCTCTTAGCGCGAAATTCTCGTCCAGCGGAACGAGGTTTCCCATAGGAAACAATGGAAAGTCGGATAATCCGTTCCACGCCCCCAAAAATATTC
>JANHZU010008040.1:209335-223587 GCA_032468055.1 Acrochordus granulatus
CCGCTGGACGAGCATTTCGCGCTAAGAGCGTTCTTCCGGAACGGATTAATCTCGTCTTATAAGGCACCACTGTACATGACATATATATACATCGTAATGACACATCTTGTGATCATTATTCCATATACATCAGATGCCATATACATCAGATACCACATGCATCACTTTCAAGGTGTCACACATTATTGGACCTGTCTTGCCAGCACTGTGATAGTGGTGAAGAGTAGAAAGTTGATGTGCTAGATCTGTTATCTAAGCCTTTAGAGATTTTATTTTGGAGCACTTATGTACATAGGCATGCAAAATAACCCTCATAAAAGCTTTACAAAGCTACAAGAATTTGATTTAAAACTCATTCCCTTGAGATACATTCTAACATGTGCATTCTATGTAAATGTTTGCTTCTTCATGAAATACATTTAATTGTTTTTGGAAACTTTTCAGTATCAGACTTCCTTGAATATATGAGTATATACTGTATGTACAAAGCAAAAGACAATTTAATACATTATTGTGAAACAGCTTAGTCACTGTGAAGTCCCAAGCATGAAATTTTTTTTTAGAAACTCACACATTAAATTAACCCTAAACATAGGTTAAAAAACACAATTCCTATGTTCCCATAACATGTAAGCTCACATAAACCATGTTATGGCTTAAAATTGTGACCTGATTCACACAGGCTGATAAGAGTATGTCTGGGTTTCACAAGCAAGCTGAAACACAAACTTCCAAACCCCATTTTAGTCTAATCTATAGCAACCAAGGCATATAATTAAATGCTCAATTTATTTTAAAGAAGAAGAATTAAATAAAATATAACTTTATTTTCAAAGAAGAAAATTACATAGAAAAAGAATAAGGACAGCACATAAATTCATGTAAGTAATTTCTCTTTAGAATTCTAACCTAGCAATAGATACTACTAATTTGCTGAATATCTAATATTCATAATAAAGGAACATTCACTAATTCCGAAATAGAACTTTCTGAAGAATTCCACAATGCTCCATTCTCTCTCTGGATTCTATAGGGATGGTTTGGCCATTTTCAGAAGTAAATACTCCACATGGGAATCAGCTTGTAGCATCCTGGTCTTGGCAGTTTGGGCACTGTACTATCCCAGAATGGCATGGTCCATAGGAAAAATGGATCGCTGTAGACTTTTTCAATATACTCTGTTTCCAAATCAATAATTTTATACATTCTTTTCAAATCTTAAGTTTCAGAGCATATTCGGAGTTCTTCCCAAAGAAGACAGTCAAAGACAGTTTGTATATTTTTGATAGGAAGGATTTCCACAAAACAGAGTTATGTCTTAATTACAGGAATCAAAAATCAGTTAAAAAGTGAAAATTTTGTTTTTTCAGTCATGTAATACTCTGAATTTCTGATTAAAATAATCTAATCAGCAAGTGGTCAATTTATTGGTGACTCAAGCTTTTCTTAAAGATGCTGAATTTACATATAAAAAATACTATTTCAAATATCTGTGTTATTAGAATAGATAAATGACGATAATTTTCACAACAATTATAATTATATCTTTTTATTATATATAAATAATATATAATTATTTATATATAAATAATTTAATTATATAATTATAATTATATAATATATAATTATATCAGATTTTTCAGTAAAGGTCTAAACAACAAGATGTTCCGGGAAGTATTGTTGAGCTACATACAAATGTATAAAATATCAGATAATGTTTTATTACAGTTATCAACATGATGATTAACTAAGACTGCATTAAAGTCCAACTATAAATTCATTTCGAAGATAGATTGTTCAAATATTGCTGTAGCTGCATAAATGCCTCTTCCTGTTTTTGCTAACTAAACTTGCAGGTTTTACATTGTAAACAGAAGTAGAATTTCACACAGAAACAAAGTACAGGATAAACAAAATTTCAAAACAAAATTTAAATTCCAGAACAATACATTACAATTTTAGACAATATTGATATTAGTAAGTTTTAGACAATATTGATATTAGTAAGTTTCTGATTTGAGAGATTATACTACAGCAGTGACTAAGCTCTAAAAGTATATTTAGAAAGAATCCTTTAGCAGCTGGGCTTAGATAATTTCACTAATTCCTGTAATAGTTGGTGTAGCTCTGTTTGCACCTATAAGAAGAAATGTAGCTGTGCATATAGGGTAGTCTGTGTGAGACTGGGACGTGAAAGAATCTGCTTCAGGGTAAGTAAATACTTTTAAATACATTTAGTATTTCTAAATGTATGGCACATCAGCTGTCTGAAAAACATTAAAAACAAAATGAACAATCACAATCTAGACTATATAGATCAGTGGAATCTGATATTGTTATAATGCCCCCAATAAAGCAGTTTCCCCCCCCCAAATCTTGTTCTTAAGAAACTAAAATGGTACTCCACCAATAGAATAGGGAAATATCAACAGTTTTTGTGAAACCTAAGAGGCAGGTTGCAAAAGACCCAGTGAGGACTACTAAATTAATTTCTTGACTAGAAAAAAAACTATCTTCATTTATGGCTGACTGGAAACCCTTTAGAGATTTTCTGCGTGAAATAGAAAAAATGCACTAATGATTTGTGGTTTTGATGTTCAGAAAAAAATTGAATAATAGAAAAAAGTGAGCTTTTTGTAATTATAGAATAAGAGGTAACTTTGTAACTATACTTGAATTTGCTCGCAAAGGAAATCAGAAGCTCCTTTCTTTCAGCACTTACTCATTTTCCTTTTTCCTTTCTCTCTCTTTGTTCTCTTTATGTGGCATTAGTTTTTGTTAGTTTTATGTTTTCTTTAAATTTTTAATAAAATTTATGTGGCAGAAGAACCAGTGAGGACTAAGTATACTAAGTGATTTCAGAATACCGACTGATAGAACAAAGAAATTCAAATCAGGTGGCAAGAGGAATGAAATGGAGCAAAGGCCCATAATCATAAATGAATAGACTTATTTAAAATATTAAGAATATGTTAAGTTTCTTACATAGTGATGATTGATGGAGACTTGCTGATTAACAGAATCGCTGCTGTTATTAAAACATGACCTGTTAGCATCATGGCAAATTAGGGTCTCCTAGCAATAAATTTGCTGGTAGACTTTTTGGAACCAATCCAATTCTGCTGGTAAAATAAGTCATGGATTATCATAAAAAGTTAACCCTGCTTTTATCCTCTTTATATCCTGACTTGTTTTGCTCAGTTGTATTCCAGTGGTGAAAATAACATATTTGATCAGAAGATTTTTAATTTCATGCCATTTATATTTAAGACATATTTTGCATGTAATCTGAAATTGAATGATTTTGACTGATGCTTCATATTTTTCTGGAGTTTTTAGTAATTCTGCTGTATTTTTTTATAGTTTCAAGAGAAGATGTTGTAGGCACTACCATATACAACACCTGTTGATTAATTTAAGAACTTGTTTAGCTGGCTTGAGACAATGAAGGACAGTAGTAGCTCCAGCATTTGGACAAGAGCTAATTTTCCTTTTTTTGTTCTGACCCTCAGGCTTTAGCATTTAAAATAGGCAGCTGTGGATACTGCATCACAATATTTGTCTAACTTGAAGGAAAAGCAATCAAGAGAATAATTAGGAGCCAAACAGTGCTCTCCTACCCTCCCACATACTGGACTGAAAGTTCTTTATATCCTGTCTTTCTCTAAAGCTAAAGTGGGAGTCAAAATATTCACATTTTATTTACAACTGTCCTTGGACTGATCCAACTATAATTGTGGTCACATTTACTTCACATTACTGGGTGAGTTTATATATCACCCAAAGCCATAATGTGATTTTTTTCCCAGTGTATGGGAAAGCGTGTATGCAGTCCTTAGTAAGTTGTATAAAACCAGGGAATTATGATTTAGTCAGTACACTATAGTTAAATAGACCACAGCTCAGGGCTGTACAAAAGCAGTCATATTTTAAGATGATTAAACTGTCTTGTTCAAAATAAGATGTATCCTAGTTGGCTTGTGTCATTCCATAATTAATACTAAGGTATCTTAATGTAGATATTATGAGAATTGCACAGTCAGCTGAAAACTCCTTCAGCCATGCCAGAGAAAGAATAATAAAAGGATTTAATTCTCAGTGCAGTGAAAAATTATTTTTAAAATGATACCCAGTTTCTTTGTAATTAAAGATTTTGCCAAACCCATAATTGGAAACAGAAGAAACACATATGTGTAGCCATATTTCTATGCTGCTTCAATCTATATTTACATTTACATTCACATTTAATCCCTCTAAAAAAGAATTGAAGAATATCTGAGCATGTAGAATAGCACAGAAACAACAGAATAAGATTGCCTGCACTAAAGCTTGTTCCAAAGAAGCCAGCTTAAGTATTAAAAATGCCAATACTATCATATCAAATATAAACACCAGTTGACTGCAAGAAACAAATCAACTAATGTACAGCACGGATGCAGTTATAACTGAATACCTGGGATTAAAAATCAGTGAAGAAGAAAAAAAGCCAAACAGTACATTACCAAAATGGAAGATCAGGCTGAAAAATAAGATCAGCAAGCTAAGATCAGATGCAAGCAAGCTAGAACAGATGAAATAAAAGAAGCTAAAGAATACCCAATCAAGAAATATCACCTAGAAACAAGGAAAATTAAGGAAGCACTGGAATTAATAAAACGGCAGATCACAGCTATAGCCAAGAAGATCAGCAGATACGAATCTCAAATTGCACAGTATAGGCAGAATCTCCAATTTCAGTCAAATCAGAAATATTTCTACCAATCCATCAATGGAGAGAATGAAGTGAACCAAACAGCACCTGACAAAGAAGAACCAGTGCAGTTCTGGGCACAGCTATGGGAAACCCAAAGAAATATAACAAGAATGCAGCTTGGATAAAGGAAGTAGATTTAAAAAGCTGAATGAAAGAACTAATAATAACAGAAATAATCAAGAACAGGGTAAAGAAGATAAAAAATTGGTCAGCAGCAAGTAAAGATGAATGGCATGGTTTTTGGTTGAAACAACTTACTGGTTTACACCCACTTATTACCAAGCAGTTTAACAAAATACTGCAAGGAGGTGAAATTGAATAATGGATAACATTTGGTAAAACCTACCTGATAATGAAAGATCCAGCAAAAGGGACAATACCAAGCAGCTACAATTGGTGTAGTAGCTGATGCAGTTTAACAGCATCTAATTGAAAACAAGCTCTTCTGAGCAGAAAGAAAACCACCCAAACAAGAGAGGAACAAAAGATCAACTTCTAATTGACAAAATGATTCTGCAGAACTTCAAGAGAAGGAAAACCAACTTGAATGTAGCATGGATTGATTAGAAGAAGGCATTTGACTCCCTGCCACATGATGGGATAATCAAGTACCTAGAAATATTGGGTTAGTAGAAACATCAGAAGCTTTGTGCAAAGGTCGATGGCACAATGGAAGACATAGTTGCTGATCAATGGTGATATACTGGGAGAGATTAATATGAAGAGAGGAATCTTTCAAAGAGACTCACTATCACCACTGCTATTTGTCATCACACAGATTCCTCTATCAACCATACTGAACAAATCAGGTCATGGCTGTCAAACATCAAAAATATCTACCAGGCAATCCCATCTCCTTTATATGGATGATATGAATATGTATGGACCAACATCACATGAAATAGAATTGCTACTCAACACTGTCCATATGTACAGCCAAGACATTGCAATGGAGTTTGGACTGGACAAATGTGCTACTCTCATCAACAGGAAAATAGTGAAAACTGAAGGAATCAAGATGCCCTGTGGAAATAACATTAAGAGTCTGGATGAAGATGATCACTATAAATACCTGGCCATCTTTCAAGGTGACAACATCAAGCACACTGAAGTGAAGAAGAAGGTAGAAGTGCATATATCATGAGAGTGAAGAAGATCTTAAAGTCCAAACTAGTGAAGGAAATTCTATCAAGGAAATTAACACCTGGGCAATTCCAGTCATTAGTTACACAGCTGGAATAGTAGACTGGACTCAAGCAGAACCTAAAGGATTGGATACGAAGACTAGAAAAATAATGGCAATGAATCATGCTTTTCGTCCATGCAGTGATGTTGACAGACTCTACCTGCCAAGGAGAATAGGTGGGTGTGGAGTATTACAAATACACTAGACAGTTGAAGAAGAAAAAAGGGCATTGGAAGAATACCTGAAGTGAAGAAGAAGCATTAAAGGTAGTATACCAGGAAAGCTTATTGAGTACTGGAAACAAGAAACTGGCATACAAGAAAGATCAAATGAAGAACAGAAAAAAGATATGGCAAGGCAAAGCATTACATGGCCAGTAGATAAAAAAATAACAAGGCCTGGCAATGGCTGAAACCAGGAAAATAGAAGAAAGAGACAGAAAAGCTAATTCTGTCTGCAGAAGGACAAATGTTAAGAACAAATGCATACAAGGCTAGAATTGAGAAGACAATGACAGACAGCAAATGCTGCCTTGGCAAATAAGCTGAAGAAACAGTAGACCAGCTAGTTAGCTGCTGCAAGAAGACTGCACAGACTGACTACAAACAACAGCATTATAAAGTAGCAACAATGATGCACTAGAAGATCTGTAAGAAATACCATTTGGCTGCAAGCAAGAACTGATGAGATCAAAAAATAAAGAAAGTAATAGAAAATGAAGAAGCTAAATTGCTTTTGTTCTTCAGAATTCAAACAGACAGGCACCTGCCACATAACACTCCAGACTTAACAGTTGTTGATAAGAAAGAGAAAAAAGTCTGGACAGTGGACATGGCAGTACCCAGAAATGGCAGAATGGAAGAGAAAGAATTGGAGAAAATCACAAAATACAAAGACCTGCCAATAAAAATAGGATTGTGGCAAAAGAAAGAAAATGTGGTACCAATAGTAATAGTGCAATCCCAAAACAACTGGAGCACCGCTTGAAGACCATCGGCATTGACAAATTCACCATCAGTCAATTGCAAAAGGCAGCATTACTTTGAACAGCTTACATCCTCTGACAATACCTTTAAGAACATCAATGAATAGCATCTGCTGATCCCAATAGGTGGACAAAAATGCCAAATCCAGTCTTTACCTATCTGGCTTACTGAGCATCAAAATACATAAAAATATAATGCTTACAAGTTATATAGGATTTGATATAAATTAAAAAAAATCTGAAGGTTTATTCATTTGTTCTATTTGAACAAATACAAACTTCCACATTTAACACAGTCTCTAATTTCTACAGCCAAATATCTTGCTAGACTACTTAAAGAGCAGTTTCTTTTCATTATTGAGCCTTCTCTGAAGTACAAAAAAAGTAGGAAAAATATTTTGCTAATTTTTTCTGTAATCATTTTTGCATATAGAAATGATCCCTTTTCAGACCTCTCTAGGATGAACTGCCTGTGATGATTGTAAAGAACATTTTGACCCTGTTGCAGCTATGCCATCAAATACTAATAGCAATTGTGTATCCTCCTTGTCCTTATTTTTACACACATTCCTTCAAATATCTGGCCATCCTTCCAATTTTTTTCCTCACAAGCTCTGTAGGATTATTTGTACTGACAGACAGTGACTGATCCTAAAGCATTTGCTTGTAGCTAGAACTGAATCCGGTTCTGCTTGGTTCACATTCAGTGCTTTAAGCTCTGTAGTGTGCTGATTTTAAAAACTTAATAATGTTTGATGTAATGTTTGAGCTTAGGTCAGCTCAAATTTACTACAATAATGGGCAATATTAGCCAGCCTTTTTCCTAATTTATTCTTATGGTTCTGAAAATATAGTGAAATAGGAAATGAGATGTTTTTAGAAATGCTTTGTGTACCACCTGTATATTTTTATAGTGTTCTTGAGGCATTTTGAAATTCAAGTTAGGTATTAATGAAAATAGTACTTACTCGGAAAGCAATAGTTGGTATTCTGTATTAAGAAACGAGGTAACAGTATTGTTTACAGTGCAATAGGATTTCTACCTTCACTTCATTTTTTGCCATTTGAAGAAGGAGGGAAACAGAAGATGTGGTAGCACTTTAATTTAGACACCAGAATTAGAGTTGACAATATCTCTACAGCTTTTTTCCTTTGTTATGTTTATTAATGGCTTTATACCCCACCTTTCTGTTTGACAGCTAATTTGGTTTCAGCCAGATCCTGCTGTATACCTTTTAATTAAAAAAGAAAAAACTATCATGCAAAGGACTAAATTCTTGAGTTATCTCTATTTTGAAGAATTTCTCTACTTGTTGCCACTTTTACTTCTTTTTGCCATAAATGCCTATGAAAGGTTTGTTTAAAAATACATGCATTCAATTAATGTATTTGTTTAATTTTTGAGCCACATTAGAAATGGGTAGTTACTGAATTCTTTAGAAATTTACTGTCAAAAACTCTAATGTTTCTGTTTCTTCTAATGTTTCAACACATCTCAAAGCAAAACAAAAATAAAATACAGTTACATTGACTTGAACTGTATATAACATAATGAATGTCTCTGTTCAAAATTTGTGAACTGCCACACAATGTATCTTTCATGCAACAGTCAAGAACGTCTTTGCATTAAGTTATTTTACATTCAATTTCTTCCTAATTAGGTCATGCTATTTTGTTGTGGAAGACTATATGATAAAAGTTTCTCTGTACACTAAGATTTTTTTTGTTCTTGCCTTTTTAAAATAGTCTGTAGATAGTGCAAGAGTAAGATGTGAAGAGTCCTGATATTACTTTATTAATATTTTTATTAATTAATTCTAGCAACATAACTTTTCTAATACATTTTTAAAAAATATTAGGGCTCTAGAGTTTAGGCTAATACTTCAAATATATCATAGGGACTGTGGACACTGAACTGAATTCTGTAATGGTTTTAGGGGACTGAGAATGTATCAAAATATTTGCACAGTATTGTATTAAAATTAAGCAGCTCCACTGATTATTAATTCTAGTCTCATTTTGAATGTTTCCTGTCCAAAGAATAATAAAATACATAAAAAATTCCTATGATTCAATCTTGTATTTATCTCATTCATTATTGAATAATTATGTTTATACAATACCATGGTGAACTGCACCATAGTTTAAGGGATTAATCTAATTGCCTGGGTTCATACGAAACAGAACTATAAATTAGTTGTAATTACTGAATTCAGGCAATGCATTACTTTGAATGATGCCTGAATTCCCTTGCTATCCTGAAGTAGGGATGATTTTTTTAAAGAGGTGAAGGTCATAGTAGGTGGGATGATGATGGAAATTAGGTGGGACCATGCCATGCATTTGAATGGGATCAGGGTTTCTTCCCCTTCCTTGGTCTTGGATTGAAATCAACCCTTTTCTTGAAATTAAATTTATTTTAGGTGTTTATTGCAGTTTCATGTGTTTTCCATATGAAAACTGTACTACTGATTTGTAGCTGTTTCTTTTTTCTGGAACCTCCTCCCCCACCCAAAACTCCAGAGGCTGTATATAGTTGGATCTTTTAAATCAGGGCTGTCCAACTTTGGCAACTTGAAGATGTGTGGACTTCAACTCCCAGAATTCCTCATCTGTGCTAGCTATCTTGATCTTCAGTTACCATGTTTTATCAACCAGCATAGCCAAGGAATGGAATAGATGTTTATTTGTTTCAGTTTATATGAATTTAGAGAAAGACAACGTTGTCTCTGGTTAAACAATAAGAGAGATAGAGTGCTCCTAGATTTTGGGAGAAATAGATTTGCTAATGGAGAAATTACACTAGCATTATTTGATGGAGCACAAAACACAAAATCTGATGGAGGCATAGTGGCGCAGCGGCTTAATGATGCTGGAGGTTGTTGACCAGAAATGGCCAGTACACCTCGTGACAGAGTGAGCTTCTGTCAGTTGCCTCTAGTTCCTGCCCATCCAGTAGCTAAAGCATGCTGCAAGTAGATAAATGGGCACCACTTCGGTGGGAAACTGGCTGTGTGAGGAGAAGTGGGCGCCAATGCTAGACCTGCCCAGATGTGAGGCGAAGTCTGGAGCAGCAGAAGGCCCCAGACAAATAGGAAGTCTGGGCAGGGCTGGTTAGGGGGGGAATAATTGTAAGAATGTAATGTGTTGTTGTTAATGTTCTCAGTAATTGCCGAGAGTTGTTTTAAGAGATTGGTGGCATGTGAATGTGTGTATTAAATTAAAACACTTCCTTTCTGTGGATTACATTTAGAAAGTTCACCAAGAAAGGTCCACACATAAGAACAGATGTTTGATAATGGGAATCCTGAGATTTTCTAAAAATGTGGAATCTTTATATGTTTACATATTAGAACCATAGGCAACCTTGGGGGATGAGTAGATACAATCAGATTTTTAGAGCAAGTTTAGAAATCATCATGAGGGTTGCATCTTATTCACAAAATGGTCATGATGGATGTAGCTTCTTATAAAACAGTTTATTAGAAGTCAGATTGTCATTGTGTAAAGTTTTCTGGATAAGTATTCAGTGTTTTTAAAGAATGTCAGTGCGGGCAATGTAGGAACTATAAGAATGAATAAAATTATGTTTAAAGCTGGTGCTCTCATTTGCAGACTGCCACATTCCCTTATTTAATTAAAAGAATCTGATAGAAAATTAAAGTCAGGCACAGCAACTATCCTGATAGCTACCAAGGGAGAGTTTGTGGGCAACCCAGAATTTTAGAGTTAATTGGCTTTTAAACATACTCCTACTGTTTTTGAGCATTCTCCTTAACTTGTTTGCAGTAATCCAAAGTAATGTATAGCTGATATGGTAGGACATCTTCAAGGTAGTAAATATTTGATTCGATAATTAGTCCCATCTTCCTAAAAACTAAGAGTCAGGGAGAGATTTCAAAACTCAGAATTCTTTTTTAATCTAAAGTTTGTCTAGATTCTTATGTCATTATATATAAAATAGTTTGCACTTGGCCCGGACTTGGTGCATTTAGAGGTTATCATCCTCAGTGAATAAATCTGAAGAATATCAGATTGGAAAAGGCTGTTTGACAAACATAGATGAAATCTGAGTGTCATTAATAGCCAGAATATGTAAGTAGAAGCAGTGCAAGGAAAAGTTGTAATTTTCATGATAGATTCATACTTTAATGCTACTATAATAGCTGAATTACATTTAATCATATATTCCAAGATATTTCCATAACTTTTCATGGAAAAATCTGTTTTCCCCTATCTTCTGTCATAGTTCTACTTCCCCCATTTCTATTAAAATCTAATAGTACTGGTCCAAAATATTGTTACTACAGATATATTATATACCATATATTATGCTATGGTATATATACTGTATACTATTATACATCATACCATAGATTGTGTCCCGATTTTATGAAGGAAACCAAAGATTACAGGAATTAATAGTTAGCAGATTTTTACTTTCAAAATAGATAATTTAAATATTTTTCAGTGGAGAAGCATTATTAAGCTACATTTAACTCCACCAAATCTCCTTTGTATTCATCCAAATCTTTTTTTAATGCAGTT
Organism: Acrochordus granulatus; assembly: GCA_032468055.1. Lineage (NCBI taxonomy): Eukaryota > Metazoa > Chordata > Lepidosauria > Squamata > Acrochordidae > Acrochordus > Acrochordus granulatus. Next base: position 220,808 of record JANHZU010008040.1, read on the forward strand.
ACACCCAAAGGATCATTTCTTGCCTCAAGATGGGCGCGACATTTAGATTTAGAGAGAAAAAGAGAGTGGTAGATTTTTGTTTTGTTTGTGATGCTTTTCTGTTAGAAAATGGAGGTTATCATTTGAATAATTGAACTTGAGATATCAAGGCCAGATATATAATTCTCATTCAGCTCTAATGTTGGTTTACACCTCCATTGTGCTGATTGGGGCTCACAAAAGTTGTAATCTTGAGGAATCTAAGTACAATATTAGCTTTTGATGTTGCTGATCAAGAATGGATATTTTGTTAATCTCTCTTTTGCAGCTCCCAGAACACACCATATATATTGGTGTGTGGCAAAAGCTGTGAACCTTTGCTTTTAGTAACTCATGTGCCTCCTTGGGCAGTTACATCATCAACTTTTTTTTTTTTTGAGGACCTCAGAAATTTCCTTTGTTCAAGCCACACTTTGACATGCCATGTTCTGGAAAATCAAACTTTGATAGTGAATACCCAGAAATCTAAAGCAAGTTGTCCCATACTTACTGTAATTAACATCCCATTGATTGAAACACTACTCTAATTTTCCTTTCAAATGAAGTGATAATGTTGTAATGTAAACATAATGTAGTAATGCTTAATATAATGTATAATGTAATAAAGGTGGGATAAAAGTCTAATAAATACATAACTAAATAAATGATTTCTAGAAGTACCACTCTAATGGCAGAAAGTGAAGAGGAACTAAAGAGCCTCTTGATGAGGATGAAAGAGGAGAGTGCAAAAGCTGGTTTGAAACTCAACATTAAAAAAACTAAGACCAGGCAACCAGTCCAGGAAGAAATTGAAGCAGTGGCAGATTTTACCTTCTTGGGCTCCAAGATCACAGATGCAGATGGTGATTGCAGCCATGAAATTAAAAGATGCTTGCCCCTTGGGAGAAAGCTATGGCAAACCTAGACAGCATATTAAAAAGAGACATAAGTTGTCGATAAAGATCCCACAGGTCCTATTATCCTATAGCTATGTTTTCCCAGTAGTAATGTATGGCTGTGAGAGTTGTACTATAAGGAAGGCTGAGTGCCGAGTAATTGATGCCTTTGTATTGTGGTGCTGGAGAAGACTCTTTGAGAGTCCCTTGGACTTCAAGGAGATCAAACTAGTCAATCCTTCAAGAAATCAACCCTGATTGCTCATTGGAAGGACAATACTGAAGCTAAAGCTGAAATACTTTGGCCACATAATGCGAAGAAAGTGCTCATTAGAAAAGATTGTGATGCTGGGAAAGATTGAAGGCAAAAGGAGAAGGGGATGGCAGATCATAGTCAGTATGATGGGTGTGGATTAGATAGTGTAGTCAGTGTGATGGGTGTGGGTTTGGGTGGACTCCGGGAGGCAGTGCAAGACAGGGAGACATGGCATGCTGCAGTCCATGAGGTTGCGAAGAGTTGGATATGACTGTAAGACTGAACAAAAAAAAATTACTTGATTTGCTAATAGCAAAAGTTTGACTCTAGAATTAGCTAGTTTAACTTACCCAACTCATTGCAACTGAAATTCAGCTAAATAGTAATGCATCCTTAAGGTGAATAGACAGGGTCAGTGGCAGAGGAACTATGAACAAGTGAAAGGGTCAAGATGTTTTTCTCAGTATTGGCAAGTTTTCAGTTTTCAAAATTCCATGATTCATTAAAAAAGACTTAGAGGTAGTAGAAATTGCTGGTAATGATAGCAACTCAGATTCAGAAACAGGGAGTGTTTCATGTCGCAGAATGTACATTCGAGCCTTGCCTTTGTTTCACTCTGTGAGTGGAAAACAAAGACCAAATACATGGTTTTCTTTCTTTTAACACTGTGTTGATTAGTGTTATGTTTTTACTTGCACCTCATTTTTTTCTAAACAGAAAAATATGAGCAATTTGAGAAAAAAGAACCAGTGTGTTATAGTGATCATGGTTGGACTGGCACTAGGGAGATGCATGAACACCCATTAGGTGTCTGTGAGCATTCTTATTCAGTCCAGTCTATCTCACAGGAATGTTGTCTGTTGGGGGGGAATGGGAGGAAGGAATGATGCCAGTGTTCTTTCTAGGGCAAAGAAGCAAATGTGCAAGTCATTATATGTTCTGAGCAGCTATTGGAGTTGGCCTGGGTAGCCCTGACTTGGAAGCAGCTTAAAGGAAACATTGCCTGGAGTAGCTTTAGGCAATTATTGCCTTTCACTGTCCATGCTTCTATTGCTGCAGACAAAGGAAGACTACTAGATTCTTCCTCTAGAGTTGGTGTGTCCAACCTTGTCAACTCTTAAGATAATTGGACTTCAACTCCCAGAATTCTGTAGCTGGGTGAAGAATTCTTGGAGTTGAAGGCCACACAACTTTAAGTTGCCAAGGTTGGACATCCCTGCTCTAGGGCCTGTTGAACCAGGAGTTGGTTTTTTGCAAATAAAACCTTCAGATTTGGTTATAACAGAATGTGGAAATATGTCCAGTGCAGTGGACCATCTTTCTTTACAGCCTGGACATCATTGGTTCCAATAGTGTCTCTTTCCTCATTGACTCATTTCCTTCCCCCACAATCTGTAAAGTTTGTGGATTTCTGGGTCAGCGTTTTTAGAGATGAATCTTGTGTACAGGTGTTTGATTACTGCTATTCAACCATGTAAAAGTACACAGTGGAAATATTGTATGCTGCTTTGTGTTCCTAAAGGAAGTGCAGCATATACAGTGGTGCCTCACAAGACGAGATTAATCCGTTCCGGAAGAACGCTCTTAGCGCGAAATTCTCGTAAAGCGAA
>JANHZU010008040.1:258437-268839 GCA_032468055.1 Acrochordus granulatus
GTTGAGGTATACCTATGATGACAATTACAGGCCTCGCTCATCTTTTTAAGTGGGAGAACTTGCACAATTGGTGGCTGACTGAATACTTTTTTGCCCCACTGTAGTTGACCCAGAACACTCTAGCATTAAATTAATGCGTAGTTAGCATGGACAGGTTTGTTGTTGTGGGGAAAATAGGAGGAAGAAGGTGTGTTAAATATGTTTACTGCCTTGAGTTGTTTATAAAATAATGAAGGCGTGATACAAATAAAACAAAATAAATAGTCGAAAGTACTATATATGAAAGGCCCTTTTTATATTGACAGATTTCCATTAACTGAACTATAGAGTAGGAATGGTTCAGAAGTGTTTTTTAAGGTTTACAATGAAGTTTGTGTTATCAGGAAATTAAAAACTATTTAAATATGCAAGTTCTATAGCAAGACTATGAAGTATAAATTTAATGGAATGGAGAATAATACATTGGCCTTGCAGTCTTTTATATCAATAAGTTTTCCAAGTTCACTATTCTGAAGAAATTAATGTAAAATGTAAATTCACTATTATGCTTCAAAACATCTGGGAAGAACCAGATGAGAAGTCTGATTCAGGATGTCTAAAAGTTTCAGCTAAATTAAGTTCTTATGGAAGAGTGGCATCTTTCTAGATTTAAATATTAAAGGCGACCTGTCCATTACTCACTTGCTTGTCTCTGGGACAGCCTGGTTCAAGCTGAAAAAAAGGTCTCTTCATAATGTTAACAACATCTTAAGAGCATCGCTGACACATATAGTGGATCTGTTTGGAAGGCTGTTCTCCCATTTTAAGTGGCAAATATTCTCCATATATTTTATAGGGGAGCATTTGCGTCACCTACTATAAATTTGCCATCCATGCTGTTAAAGTGTAGGTTTAATGGTGTCCCTGCTTGTTGGAAGAAATAGAAGCCCTCTCTGAAATATTTTTATGCTACCCTTTTTGTATGGCATGACATGTTGGTCAATAATTCCTATGCAATCCCATTCTTATGCCAACTCAGGGAAGGAGCTTACACATCTGCACTTAGTTGACAATTTTATCTAATAGAATTGTCAAATTATTGTGATTACTATTGCTATCAGACACTTCATTGTCTAGCAAGTTTAGGAACCTTAATACATTTATGTGAGCATTGTATAAATGTCTTGGCATTTATAACCCTTTTATTATCTTGACAACAAGGAAAATAAATATAAAGGTTTCCTTTTAGTAATAAAAACTGCCATTTTAAGAATTGATTGAGCTAATGTGGTCACAAAACTATGGTGTGATCATTTTGACAGTATACTGTCAAAGCAGCAACCTTGATCATTTAGGTTCAGGCATGAAGTCATTTAATAATTATTTGATTTAGTAGATTAATATGGACATCCAGTGTAGCTTGCCTGCTGACGGACTTCTCCAGATGTTAATGTCTTTGAGAGAAAACCACGTCATGGGATCTATTGTAGTCTTGGGCAAGTCAGGTTTTATCAAAGAGCAGAACTCGGGTGGGGGGAGGGGAACTACACACCAATATCTGATTCTGCTCATGTATGCTATTTGGCCCTGCCCATTATATGTCACCACTCATTTAATGTTGTTTTCCACCCAGAATGATCAATTGCTGTACATTTATCTTGGAATTGATTTTAGGTAAAATACAATATGGCGAGAATAAAGATGCTGCCTTTAGTGATGTGCAGTCATGAGTATGTTCAGGAAGTGGCAGCTGCTAGACAACCATGTCTGGGCTTGAAAGTTAAGCAAAGTCAAGCCTAGTTTGATTGACTTGGAAGCTGAATAAAATACCATTTAGATATTGCTGCCAAGTAAATTGCATAGTTGAGTCTATGTAGTCAACAAGAGTTGAGTTTAGCTTAAGACTGACTCTCCCTTTTCATCATACATAGAACCAAGTCTTGCAAAACCTATTCATTTAAGATTTTGCTACTGTCAAAAGCAGCAACTTTGTATCATGTTTCTTTTCCTATCATTCTACAATGTCATTAAGCTTGTGTGGCATCTAATTCATGGAATAATGTTAAAAGTTCTATTTCCGTAGCTATTCATTATAAGAAGGAAAGCAGAAACATTTCATAGGGTTGCAGTTTTAGGTGCCAGCAGGCAGCCTATTTTTGAAAATAATATTTTTAAGATATGTTTATTAAAGTCAGAAATCTTTGTGTAGGTGTGAGTTCTGTTATGAATGCCCAATTATTAAAAGAGGACTGTTTATCAAGAGGATTGTCAATGCATGGAAATATATTCTTTATCTTAACCAATTTCAGGACTACATCTGTTTATCAGATATTCCCAACTTTAGTATTTTAATATTTAGAATTTTAAGTATTTAAAAATAAGCATTGATTTGAAGAATTTTAGCTCTTCTCTGTAGGATTTAATGAAATTGTTCTATGAATTTGGTGACAATGAATAGATGAATCCAAAATGAAGTTGGTAAACTATATATAAAAAAATGCCTTGCTATGCTAGAAAAATTATATTTTTCCCATTTCTAAATTTCTAAAAGAAAAATTTCTTTTATACTAGAAAAATTATATTTTTCCCATTTATATTATATGTCTCCTTCTGTTCTTACATAATACTTTAAGTTCCTTATAAAATTAACCAAAGGACTCCAACAAGCCAATTGCAAAGTACATCACAACAAAACCTACACAGTCATTTGTAATAATAGTGCTAATGAAACCACCACCCAATAAACTTTCTTAATTAAATTGGTGCAGCCATCCAAAACAAAACAGTGGAAAAAAAAATCTTGGACAAGTCAAGTTTTATGAAATCTACTTAGGAAAAAGCCAAACTGCACACTTGGAAAGAACATTTGCCCAGCCAGATTACCTTTATGAGGAAACCTATCTTTGCAAATTACTCTTTCTGTCCAGATTTCAGTACTTTTAGAGATGAGTCTGGAAAAAAACCTTTCATAATGTTAAAAAAGCTATTCATTCCCAGACATTTGAAGCATAAGGGTAAAGAAAACCACTCAACAGCTGTCATCTAAAAATACATTTTGAGAAACTTTTGCATCAAAAACAAACCAGATACACAATAAATCAGGGCTTCAGTAAGTTCAACATTCACAGGGAGTTTTTAAGACTGCTCTTTTTCTCTAGTTCTAATCTGATTACCTTCTTTAAAAAAAACAGGGAATATATTCGTATTATTTAATCTCCCCTTTGTTTTCCAGATGAGTAAAGATAGCATTTTGTTGAGAAATTTTGTTTGGATTATAGTGCTTGCTTTTGACTAGGTAAAACTTAACTGAGATTACTTTTTGGCAAGCTTGTATGTAGTGGTGTATAGATAAGTTGCATTTAGGGTTAAAAGCAAGTCATTTTTTTATTTTTATAAAAAAAAGTTGGACACTGATAATTCTCTCAAAATAGTGAAATATATAGTACTATATTGTCTTTTTTCCTCACATGCTGTAAACAATGCAGTCCACCAATTACTTAATATTTTTCATGTGAGGTCAGTAGTGTAGGAACCGGACTATGGTTACCTCTCTTATGCTGTGTTGCTGCAGAGACTGGCAAATATTCATATGTTAAATGTAAATGTTGCATAAAACCCATGCATGAATTGAATGTACAGTAGTCCAACCTGCATTCTTGTCTCCAGTTATGTGTAGGATAATCACTGTTCACTTGAGCTTAAATATGTCAAGCTATGGGTGCATGATTCATACGCAAATATTGACACTGTGTGCATTGTGTGGCTGCTACAGTCCTGTGCCTTCTTTATGCTTAAGCATCTGTAGGCTTGGAAGTACTCCATTTGGTTCTCAGCATAACTTCATGGGCTTTAACAGTGCTGGTGTGTTGGGATAAGTTAAATGCATCCTGAATGAAACCTTTCCATTTCCAGTGACTCCTAAGAAAGCACCACATATATCTTTGTATCCTTATAATTTTATCTGTAATGCCTTGCCATCTGGTGTCTCTCAGGCCTTATTACTGTCAACTTTTCAGGAAGCTCTAAAGATTTGTTTACCTGTACTTTTCCTTGAATAAGTACTTACAGTACTACTCTGCACAAGGCCCCAGTTGGAACCGGGGTTGGCTTCACTTTTTTAATGTTACTGTAACTTTTATACTATATCGGTTTGAATTTCTTAAAGACATTTATATATGTAATTTAATAATCACATATCATTATTGTATTGTTATTATAATTTAATGCATTGTTTACCTTACTTATCTATCTAGAGGAAAATGGCCTCAAAACAGTCTAGAAACATTTAAAATTAATATTAACATATTAAATATTTCACAGTGAACTTTCAAAGAATTGATATGTGACTATTAATCCACATTCATTAATCCAGCTCCAAATGAGGACTGATCATTTAGTTATTCTATCATTACAGGCATTTGGCACTGTATTTGAAGCAGTTATTTATTAATCGAATTGATATAGTTGTCAATCTCAAAGAAGGCAACTCTGGGCAACACCCAACAATAAATAAAAAATATAAAAACTATGAATAAAATATAAAAATCTTAGTAATAAATATCCTAAAAACCCACTCATGGGTCACATAACTAACAATTAGTTTTTATTTAGGTTGAGAGATATGAAAATGGTGCACGATCATCTTCTTAGGTCTCAGTATGCAATGAAACATATTAATAACCAAGACTTATGATTCTTTGGAAGAGCAATCCCAACCATTAGAACCACTTTTATAAGGGGAAAAAAGGCAAACAGTTCTAAAAGAAAAAGACAAACTGAAATCAACTTGATTACTAGTGACTGCGTTTCCTAGGCGGTATTTCCTAGGGAATATTACTTAAATAGTTTGGCATTGCCTTAATCAAGGATTTTTTAAATAATCCCCAGTCTAGCTTTAGAATTCTCTTACAAAAACAGACCCTGCCTAGCTTCTACAAACAGCCAAGGTAGACTAGATGTTGCCACCTGCTGAGGTCTATAGAACATACAGTTTGCTTTGTAAAGAGGTATTTACAAGAAAATTATTTGTGTTACCGCTCTGGCTTCACCTCTCTGTTCTAATCTGCAGAAGTTAGAGATATAATATGAACACTGGGAATGGGAAATGAAGACATATAGGGAAGAAGATACTTGCTTTCATCTCCCTTTGCAGTCATCACATCCTACTGATAAATTATTTGCTCCTTTTCTTTTTCTTTAGGCAACAGCCACCTCAGAGAACACTTTACCTCTAATTCAACATATTCATTTAAAATTTGCATGGAAAGGTTCTGTGACAGCCTTAACTGATCTATGCTATTCAGATGCAAATAAAGAATATGTAAGCTTTAAAAGTCAGAATTCGTATATTGCTTAATTCAGGGAAAGAAACACACTATGTTTTTTATTTTCTGTTTCTTAAAAGGCTTGTTTTCAGCAGTAATTATTCTTACAGAGAGCATCTCTACTATCTTTGTAACCTTAATTACGAGGTTGAATGATTAAGGACTTTCTTTAGGGGTATAAACATTATGCATATTATTTTCTCACTCACAGGTTACATCCCTCAGAAATCTTGAACAGATCCCCATAGAAAAGTGAAAGCAAACAGTTCTTACTTTCTGTGGCAAGCAGTTCAATTTCTGCTCTTCTTAGATTACTGTTTGTCACTAAGACTGCTATCAGGAAACAAGTGCCCATGCCCATTTGTTGCTGGCCTGCTGTAGAGTCAGAGCAATTCATCACTGGCTATGAGTTAAGCCATCTCCCTGTAACAACACAGCATGTCACATTTTTTTCTGACTCAAGATTATACGAATTACCCATCATATGCTCAGCATAAATAGTAAGAAAGCAATGGGTTGGGAAGCAGTGCTGAAAACACATGATCACTCATAAGTATATAGCAACCATACAGTAAAATAATGCAGAACCTAAATCCCATTTATGAAAATTGAATGAGGGCTCCATAGAGTTAGTGCTCTTTTCTCCCCTTAGCATTGTAGCACTGAACGGAAAATTAAAAAGGGAAGCGAATCAGTAACTTTTATTTTCCTCAAGGGTAGAAGCTTTGTTTTAGTAAGATTACCCAGCTGAGCTAATCATCATAAACAGGAGAGACACAATGTAATACTCCTGGAGAACATTTGAAGATTAGCTGCTCTGAAAATATATATATATATATATATTAGTAGCAGGTTGGCTAACTGGGATTATTCTCAGGCCTATGTTGAATAAAAAGGATGAAAAAGTGATTACTTGGCCTTTCTATCATATATATCTACATTTATTTTAAGGAAAACAATGCATACCAAGCCTGAAGAAGAATTAACCCTACTATGAATTAAATGGAGGATTTATATTCTCAGAAATCCTCCACTAAAAATCCGTTTGTTGCTTTGCAATTATGGATAATGTGACAATTGGGACTAGAAAATGGAAAACCATGAGTTCTTAGCTGGGCCATGACCATGAGTTGGGCGAGTTACTTTCTCTGAGTCCAGGATTGCTTTTGTGAGGAAAACAGGTGAGAATAATATATGTGCCACCTGGAGTTGTATAAAATAAAGGTGACATAAAATCATAAATATTTAGTCTTGTCTATGTAACTAGAGAATGATGATCTAGAGATCATCTGATAAGAGCCAGTTTGGTCTAGTGGTTAAGGCACCAGGATAGAAACCAGGAGCTGGTGAATTCTAGTCCTGCCTTAGACAGGAAAGCCAGCTGGATGACTCCTTCAGCCCAACTCACCTCATAGGGTTGTTGTTGTGGAGAAAATAGGAGGAGGAAAAAGTATGTATGTTCGTCGCCTTCAGTTATAAAGCAATAAGGCAGATAAAAATAAATAAGAGTGGCTTTTTATGATTGTTTAAAATGAATCCTTCAATCTTTTGTAGGATTTAAGGATCGTAAAAAGTGATTATTGTAACTTTTAGTAAGCGTCCAACCATTTTTCAGAGATTTGGTAACTTAGAAATGCAGTGAACTATAAAATAATTGTTATAGCTGGAATGTGTTGCAAATGGGGTAATGGGCTATGGTTTCTAAGAATAGAAGCAAGAAAGATTTTTAATGGATATTATTTCCATCCCCACCTAAATTTACAACTTTTTGTGAATCATGTGGTATGACTAATTAATTGGAATGTATAAAAAATGCCAAGCTAGCAGCAGTGCTTACCCAACCTTGGCTGATTTTGAAAAAGCTGAGTAGTGTTGGTACTTGTATAAGAGATTACCAGAAAATCTCAGACCTGTAGGCTAAAGTGGAAAGTTGAAAAAATGTCCCAGAATAAGGCATTGGCAAACCATTTGGTACTGTGGCCAAGAAAATTAAAATCCTCAGGAATCAAGCTTGACCCGAGGAAGCTTATTTACTATGTATATCTGTAGATAAGCCAAGAATTTTAGATGCCAAAAGATACCACCACAGCTGAGTTTGCTTATCTGTGCGTGTATGTATATGTATGATAACATTTTGTTTAAAGTTTCCATATATTCCATAGATACTCATGGATACACTCATCTGCATATAAGGAGCCCCTCAAATTTTAAGGCAAAGATAGGAATAATGCGACACTTTCAGATAAGCCAGTTGTGAAAATTAAAACAAGAAAATTTCAAATGTCAGCTTATCTATGGATGGGCTTATATGCTAGTATATATGATACTTATTTTATGCAGTGGCTTGTATACTGCTTAGTTCCTACAGTTGTAAGAGATTTATATCAGGCAACAAGAACATTAAAATAGGCGGAATAATCAAAATTGTAATGTCTAATTGCATTACCCAATAAACATAGAACGTTTCTTATTGTCCCTGCATGCTATCCTGAACACCTGTCTTTTCAGTGCTTTTCAGAAGTCCAACAAGGAGAGGGGTAGTCCTCATAACAGTGGGCAAGTTTTATGTCTATATCATAGTTAGCTTTGAATTCTTTGGTTGATAGCTAATTGCCTCTAATGAGTGGATTCCTTTGAAAAATTGAATTTGAAAGAAATTCAATGAAATTCACTCATTGCATGTCTGGAGGATAAACATTTGGTTCATCTGGGCACATAGCAAACTGGTCATGTAATGTTTATAAGTTAATTGTCTGAAATTTAGTAGTTTCACTTGTAAGGAAGGAGATAAAAAGAGATTAGCTGTGAGTTTTACTTCTAGAGAAATATCTGTGGCTTTAGGAAATAACAGACAAATTGTATTTCATGGTTTATTGGAGTAATCACAACAGCCCTTTAGAATAGTTCAAGTGGAAAAGTTCTGTATAAATAGGCCCTATTTTAACAGTCTTTAATAAAATAAGGGTAAGCTGGTACTGTTCTTTTTAAAAAAAATCATTTTCATAACTGAAAAGAGTGCATCTAAGATCACAATAAATCTTTGTATAGCGTCTGAAACAGAGAGTTGACATAGAGATAGGCATTTGATGCTGCAACTTTTTAAGAACAGTAGCAAAGGAGAACTTGGATAGTTGGAATCTTATTTTTAACTTGTTACAGAAATGTTTAGTGTTGGTTTTCTCTCTTTCTCATATACAGTATATATACTTTGTGTGTGTCTGTGTGTATATACATATATTCACATATATTTCAAGTTATTTTCTGTTTTGCACAATTTATTTGTTAGCTAGTAGCTATGTTAAAGTAACATTAAAGAATTCAAACATACAATTTTATTCTCACATTGATTTGGCTATGTATCTACTTGGGAATGACAACTGTGTGCTTTTTCTCAAATGCAAATTTCTTCCTCTTCCTTACTTTCAAAAGTAAACCCTATATCTGGTTATTTTTAGAAAGCCTTGTTAACTTTAAACCTAATTTGTATGCAACATTAGGAGTTGGTTCCTGCATTGTGAGTCCATTATAGTTAACTTATCTATTATTCTATATATAATTATTTAGAAATTTTGCCCCATATATGAAAAAGAGGAGAAAATTATCTATGATAGAACCTGTAGAATATTTCAGATCTCATAAAGGATATTGCATAACTTTTTTTCAGTTTTTCTTAATGTATGTACTTTCTTGGTATATAATTTTATAAAATATCTAGTCTTAGTCATTGTACAACCACTGCATCTTGTCAACCCAAGGTAGCATCAAGATAATTGATATCAACTCTTGGTTAAAGTGAAGGGAAGGTGATGAGCCCCTGATTGAGCTGGGAATAAATTGCCTAGAAGCACCATCTTCTCAACTCTGCCACATGTGAAACTTGCACATTTTCATGATTCCCAATGCAATGTAATAACTATTTTACTCATCATTTTTCTTCTCAGTAAAAAATAATATTTTTAATGGCAACTTCTACAATCTTTCTTTTTTCACATAGCCTTGAAGGTTAGCAGTGATTCATAGTATGTGGCAAGTACAGACACTTACTTTTCATGGGCGAAAAAACTTTATTCTTGGAAGACAAGAATATGAACTGGCAACGATCAGAGGCCCTCCACTGGCCTTAACCACTCCCATTCTTAGTTTGGTTCTTTTATATTGGATGCAGAGCCTAATATTTAAGGGTGTACCTTGAATGGGAAAATTACACATGTAGATTCACACTAGTCATAACCAACTTAAATTTTCAGATATTTAATCATAAGTCTCAGGGTAGTTTCAACTTTCTGATACTGGGGAATACATGCTGTCTGGGGAATTCTGGGAAGTGAAATCCACATTTGTTAAAGTTCCCTAAGATGAGAAAGACTGCTTTAGGGATTTACCATTTTTCAACATTGATAGCAGATCATGTTTTTAATTTTTATTATATATGGAATCAGGGATACATGTTTAAGATGTTTCCCTCTTCCCTGAGGGATTGTTTCTAGTTCAGGGGTCTCTCAGGTTCCCACCCTTTTCCTTCTCTCACAATCTGTCAGGCTCAAGGAACTAAACCAATTCTGTGAACAGTTCCTTTATTGCTCATCACCTATTTACAAGAATCTTGCCAGACTAACTGAATTTTCCTGGAAACCAGCAGATAAAGGCTTCATGAGTCTGGCCTCTGGTGTTTCTTCCTAAAGAGCAGTTCCAAGCTAGATCTCCTCTCCCCTCTTCTCTAGCCTGTGATTCCATCATATAATCTTTTGCCATCTATCCAGCCTTCAAATTAATGTTTGATTAGAGATGTAAAACTTCTAAAAAAGCTGCAAAAACAACAGCAAAAACTTTTTCTCCATTTCCCCAGGGAATAAATTCAAAATGGAAATTTGGAGGAAAATAAAAATATATGCAATATTTATTTACAAATATATACAGATACACAATCATTTTTGTTTTTACAAAGGTATTACTGTATATATACCTTATGTTCTTATAAAAGCATGCTTAAAGTATAAAACTGAAATGTGTAGCTTATTCATATAACAAATGTTTTGTTTGAATTTATTTTAAATGATTATTTTCATTTTAAATGGAGCTATAAGCTAGTGAAATCTAGA
>JANHZU010008042.1:0-12981 GCA_032468055.1 Acrochordus granulatus
GTGAGAGGCTCTTCTTCTGGTGTCCTATCTTTTAGCCTTTTGTTGCTGTCCATGGGGTTTTCTTGGCAGGGATACTGCAGTGGGTTGCCATTTCCTTCTCCAGTGGAGTCCTGTAGCTCCTTTTCCACTAGATGTCCAGGATCCTCAACAACATCTAGCACGGTCCTTGTTAACCCGGGCGACAACTGAGCCGGTCTGGATCTCTTTAATTTATGTTTCGTGTTTTTATGGGAGGGAGACACTCTTTGCCTGGCTCCTCTGATGAGATCTGTCCAGTTTGGTTGAATCTCTGGCATAGCTCTCATTTTCAGATTACAACTTTGTATCACTTTGATTACTGATGAAAATAAATACTGTAGTCAATTCTGCTGCCTCTGAAAGATAAGCATTAAAAGAAAGCAAGTGAGAGGGTGTTTCTTTTTCTTTTTGCTACTCCATGTTATTTTACTTGTAGAAGATAAAGATAATAACAAATAAGAGGCAGTTAAGCAAACCTGGTACATTTTCAGAATAATCAATACAAAGTTAATTGAAAGCTACAGTGTGAACACTGTAATACTTCAGGCAAGACAACTGTAATCAATTTTAAATCATATTCAGGACAGGACATTGCACATTTAGGACAAAGGCTTAGATGGAAATCTGTTGACTTCAAAATCTGCAACTCTATAAAACAGTAGGGGGCAATGAAACATAAAATCAAGATAACAAAAGATTTATTTGGTGAACTATAGGAAATGAAAAATACCATGCCTCATTGTATATCAATACTATTTTTTTTCTGTATTAGGAATACAAGGGGATCTTTAAATTGCCAAAATAAAGAAGCAAAAATATTGTTTAGTTCCTGTTATCTAGAAAGGCTATTTATCGGAAAGATGTTTATAGCATTTTTGAAATTGTTATTCAAGTTTCATGGTTTGTCCTCCCATCCTCCTTTCGTTCTTCTCTTCCTTTACATTTGACTTATGTTTTTTTTTCTTTCGCGTGTTCATTAGCCTTGTTTAGGTCAATATTCTAATAGCTGTTTAATTTGAGTATGTAATTATGTTTGACAGGTTTGGACTTATCTATGCAACATTCATTTAATTGATTTTTTAATATATTTAACCCCTATTGTTTCCTTCTCCTCTGCATATGACTTTTTTCTGAATATAATAATCCATGTTTTAGATATATTTTAAACTTATTTCATGTATTGTAGAATTGTCATTCTTTTTTTTTTCCAGTCCTTTGACAAAGACTGTTACCTTTAACATCACTGGGCATTTCCTGTACTAAAAATACATTTTCCCCCTCATACCAGTCCCCTCCTTTAATTTTCTACCTATTTGGTTGTTGGTGTTTCTATCAGAAATTTTCTTTCTTTTAAAACGTTGGAAGCTTTCTAAAGGTTTTCAGGAAATTTAGGACGTGTTTTTAAGTAGTTCATAGTTTCAAGGCTATTAAATTTTTCCAGATATATTTTCAATTAGCTAAATAATTCCTATCAAACAGAAAATCAGATTTAAAAGACTGAGGAAATGAAAGGGAATCAGATTCTTCTAATTACTTGTCACTTGTTGGGAGTAGCATATGTTTAGTTTATATAATAATATGTTCATTCTTTTCAGACATTTATACAACAGTTTAATACTTTAGAGATTTGAAAGCTTTATTTATTACTAAAGAACACTAAATAGATACACACTGAACTGTAATTATCTCTATGAGTTATTACTCTTCAGTTTTGCAGAACAAATTTCCCAATTTAATAAGAAATTGCACTGTTGGGTGAGCATGCTGTGATGGTCATAAATGCATTGTAAACTATGCATAGTACTCCATTCTTTCTCATATGGGGCTATTTTTATAGCACCTTGCCGCTATTTTTACTATTTATATTGTTAATGTAAATAAAATATATTTTTTTTATGAGGGCACATGGTGGCACAAGTGGTTAAGATGCTGGGCTTGTCGGCTGGAAGGTCAGCAACTCAAGTTTGAGATTCAGCAGCTCAAGTTTGAGCCACATAGAGGGGTGAGCTCCAGTGGTCTGCCTAGTTCCCGCCAATCTAGCAGTTCAAAAGCATGTAAAAATGCAAGTAGATAAATAGGTGCCACCTTCTGTGGTAACAGCAACCGCGCCCCTTGTCCTTGGTGTGTAGAAATGCCAGCCACATGACCACAGAAGCATCTTCAGACATGCTGGCTGCCCAGTTAGAAAACTGAAGTCAGCGATGACTGGCAGGCAGGCCAAATCTTTAAAGACCTTACCTCTGTTTTATACCTCTGGTATTTTTGCTGCTTGTTCATTTCGTGGTTGAAAATTGCACTGAAAGTCATGGTGGGAATGCAAGTGGATGTCCATTTTGCTTGGATGTGCTGCATTGCATTTGGAAGGATTTTTATCTTAGAACCAGCCTACTGTTTGGAATGGGCTTCTGAACGTCAATTGCAGAGTTGTCTGCCTGCACGATATCTGGAGGTCCATTTAGCGTCTCAAAATGCTGCTTCTGTACTTTTGATTGCTACCATTTGGATGTTTGTTCATCTCTATCTGCAATAATCCTTTCTGTTCCAAAACACTTGCAGTTTTAGTGACATTTCAGCAGAGCCAGTTCAAAGGCACAGGAACTGTTATGTGCCATTGGGATCCAGATGGTTTCTTTTCATCCCACCAAATGGCCTCAATGTGGAGCATTCCACACGTCAATATTTTAGATTGATTAAGCCAAAGACAGCAGCTCACACATCTGTCCTGCTGCTGCACATGGGTTAGGAAGCACCAAAGGCACTTCCGGGTTGAGATGATGAGTTGGTGACATCACTGTTGCCTTTTGCAAATTGGGACACCCAATTTGGGGGCTCTTTTCATGTCCCTGCTATTGCATATTGTCCCTGATATATTGTCCCTGATTCAGCAATATCCATATTATATCATGTAGTACTTTTATTTGCTTCCATGTATGAAATGTACATGCTTTAGAGTTGAAAGAGAATAATACGATAAATCAGCAAGTAGCCTGAATACTTTCAGGTTGTGGATAGGAAACATGTATGTCAAAGGATAAAAGGCTTCTTAGCATTTGACATACACAACTGTGCAAAAGACTTAGGCCGCCATTAGATTTGGCGTATTGGCAAGAGCATAATGACCATATAGAATTATGGCTCAATCTCTGAGTCTCACTATTAATGGCCTAATAGTTGCCCAGTACTGTACATATTATCCTACTACAGCCTCAAGATATGTGGGATACTTTCTGATTGAATTAATGCAGGAAGTAGCTTTTATATTCCATATAGTATAAAAACCAAACAATAATTCTACCAAGTTTTGATACTTATGATGATCATAAATGCTCATCATAAGAGTAATACTAAGTTCTCATCCAAGGAAATAAACCAAAGCAGCTCATATCACCTTATCCTTGTGAATTCCAGTTCATGGGAGTATTTGACTATATTACTGTACAGGAACACATTGGCCTGTGAGCTAATAATGGTTTCGTGTTTGGTGTGAGCCTGGATACTATAGAGCTGGATGGACTTCTTCATCCAATTATAGACTAGACTGATGAGTCAAAAATTGACCTGTAAGAAATCAATAACAAACCATCTCTCTGTTGCTGCCCCAAACCCTCCATGGTTGTGCCCATGAAACTTCAGGAGTTTTGGTTCAAACTCAGCTTGGTTCAAAATAGGATTTATTTTCAAGTATTGAAAATATTGTAACAATATTGTTTTCTGACCAGTTTACACAACTGCAATTCTAGCTAGAATCAAGATATTCTCAGTTAATCTTCTTGTGATTATTGCATCTTGCAATATTTAAAACAATACTTTAGCAGAAGCACAAACATCCAACTTGAGGGTAATAATAATTATTATTTTGTGGGGGAGCAGCCATTGCTTTCCTTTAAAATTCTTAAGTCCATCTCTAAAGTTCAATTAATATTATAAAGTGATGTGTATCTGAAGGTGTGTATCATTGGCAAAGATGATCTTTAATTAAAGATTCCTCAGTTAAGAGCTTTTCTCTCTCCAAATCTGGTATTCATGCTCTGAGACAACTGTTCGCTTAGGATATGTACTCACAATGGTGAATATGTGCGTTTTGCATTGGGAGGGGAAAACCACAGAAATGAAGGGCATCTCTCTGGAGTCTGCAGATTTAAATTGTATTGTTATTCCGTGGATAATCAGATAACTTTAGATAATCAGATAGGAGTTCAGCTATCCCAGTATCCCAAAATGTAATATGTCACTATTCTTTAATATAACTGTTGGCATTCAAGTGTGTACCAAAGGTGTGACAAATTACATATTTAGCTTTTGAGATTGATTGATTACTCTAGTGAAAACGGAATAGGCTATTCTGCTGTTTATCTGAATCAATGATTTCCACCATCACCCCCTTCAATTCAGTGAAATGAATTAAAATAAAGTGTTTTAATCTACTGTTTATGATAAAGAAGACCAAATCTCATTCCAATAAATGTGAAATACAACTTGTCATGTTCCTTTCAGTTTCATGGAAATGCTACCACGGCTTAGTCAGTTATGTCTAATATGTTGACATTTATTTTTTCTGCAAAATATGTTAGGATTATATTTTTGCATTAAAATTTGGCATTTTTAAAGATCACTATGACAAGTAATTTATTCTTTAAATCAGTCTGTTTTTTCTTCCTTTACTTTTTGAATATGGATTTGGTGATATATCTCCAA
Source organism: Acrochordus granulatus (assembly GCA_032468055.1). NCBI lineage: Eukaryota > Metazoa > Chordata > Lepidosauria > Squamata > Acrochordidae > Acrochordus > Acrochordus granulatus. The sequence continues at coordinate 4,714 of JANHZU010008042.1, forward strand.
GGCACAGGTACAAAGCATATTTTGAATGTTTTGCAAGCTATTAGTTTGATTTAAATCCACTTTCTCAGTTAGGATTTCAGCAAAATTTTCCTTGATGCTATTTGCTGTGAATTACTGCCCAGAAATAATCACACTAAATCCAATTTCATACAGACTGTGTGGCCTATGAAGTCTGTCATGTAAAGCTTTTAAAGCTTTCTCTATTTTTTCTTGGCGGAGGTGATTCTTTTCTTGTGCAGTTTGTAGAGAATTGGCCTTTATGTCTCAACAGCTACACAACTTCGGTGCTTTCACTTTCACACATGACAGCTGCAATTGCTATAGATGTATGACTGTTGGAAAGGACAGAGGAATTTGAGTTCTGAAAAATAAACATAACTCCAATATCCTGACTATAATCTATGAGTGGTTTCTCCGCCTACATTTTGTCTTTCTCACTTGTGTACTGCATTTAATATAATAGAGTTATACCTTTCATTTAAGTGCCCTGATAATCTCAGCTTAAAATTAGCAGAAAGTAGAATTTGGGAGATAATAAAAATTTGACTCAGATAAAAATCTATTCTTGTCTTCCCTGCCTTGCTGGAAAAGGAGAAAGGATGGGTTTGGTCTTGGAAACTTACCAAGTTTCCAAGGAGGGAGCCACATGACAAGAAAATGAAAAACAAACGGAAAAATAGCAACTATAAAAAGGATTGAGTAGAATCTGTCAAGCCAGTCAAAATATGCTCTTTTTTTCTTCTGGATGCAATGAAAAACAAGTTATGATCCTTAATGTATACTTTGAACTTGAAGTAGATATTACTTTTAGCTGCATTCTCATCAAAGTTTGCCTCAGACAAACTTGGCAGATATTCTAACTGAAGTGGGGCCTTTCAGAAGAGATGGTCTCTGATAAGCTAGGAGTCCATTTCGATTTTGGAGGGACAAGAAACAGAAAGAGCATGCCGAAAAGCAGGAGAATCTGCAAGAAAAATCTGGAGGAAGATGAATGCATTTTTGCTTACTTGGAAAATTTCAAATTCAGATCCTTTATTGGCTAAGGAATTTGTGTCCAGTACAGAATAAAGTGTAGAATTAGACCCACGGTCTATTGGTAGGTATGTATACATCTTAGACAGTACTTCTGGGATAATTTAGCACTCTTTGCACTTTGTGACCGATCATTTTATTTATTTATTTATTAAATTTATATGCCGCCGAAATCCAAAGCCTCTCGGCGGCTAACAACAATAAAAACAATATATTAAAAACACTTAAAATACAGATAAAGCGAACCCCATTAAAACAAAATAAAAACAAAATGTAGCATGAAACAAGTATTGTCATCCAATGATAGTGCTATAAAAAGGCATTCATGTACATTTCTATTTTCCTTTGGTATATGGAGTAAAAAAAAAAAGGTAAAGGTTTCCTCTGCCATTCATGGCTGCCTCTAGAGGGTGGTACTCATCTCTGCTTCCTAGCTAAAGAGCCAGCATGTCCAAAGACAGGGTCATACGGCTGGCATGACGATGCGCCGAGACGCATGGAACCGACAGTGGTACCTATTTATCTACTTTCATTTTGCACGTTTCTGAACTGCCAGGTTAGCAAGAGCTTGGCAGACAATGGGAGCTCACCCCATTATGTGGCCGCTCGAGCTGCTAACCTTCCAGCCAATAAGCCCAACATCTTAATCATTCGCACCATGACGTGTCACACCGTGACACCCAGTATATGGTGCAGTAGGAAGCAAAAAAATGAAAAATCTTGGAAGTAGAAAGTTACAGAAAAAAAGTGTTTGCTATTAGTTAACTTAGTATGCTGAACATTGTTTGAATGTTCAGTGGTATTTGTGAAATCATTTTCCTACTAGTGTTTGGATGGAATCTTCAGTTCTTTATTTCAAAACAGTAACAAGACAATGTTGACTGTTTAACAAATTTACTGAAATATCAAGCAGGCTCAGACGTTTACTTTCTTGATTATGGCCCCACCTCTGTAAGATTCATCCAACCTAAGCATCATCTTCTCTGGAGCAACTCTACTTTCAGTTATTTCTAGAAGGTCAAAACTTTGGTGCCAACTCGTGTCAGAAAGCAGGCTATCTATAATATAAATGTTGCCATAGAAAAGCAGTACCTGTGAGTCTTTTTACTTCATTCCTGAGAGAAATGAAGTTTCACCAGCAGTTTCTTCTGGCAGAAACAATTTAGCTGGATTGATTCTGGTTGGTCAGGGCAGTTCTGGAGGTACTTCAGTGTTAAGCCATATAGCACTTCATAATTAATCTTCAATTGACCCTTAGTAGCTAATCGGAGGCCAGTGCAGGCTCATATGGCATGGATGAAATATTTTCATGGTAGGAAGCCCAATAAAAGATCTGTATTCTGAATTAAGAAAAACCAATGGTGGCCTTATAGGCATGGTGACACAAGTGGTTAAGATGCTTGGCTTAATGGCTGGAAGGTTGGGGGCCTGAGTTCAAGGCCTGGCATTGCCATGTAGCAGGTGAGCTCTGTTGTTCCACCTCAGCTCCTGTCAACCTAGTGGTTCAAAAGCATGCAAATACAAGTAGATAAATAGGTACTGCCTACTTTGGTGGGAAAGGTAACAGTGTCCATGCACTTTTGGCTTCTAGTTATGCCAGCCACATGACCACAGAAGCGTCCTTGGACAAATGCTGGCTCTTTGGCTTGGAAACAGAGATGAGCACCATACCCTAGAGTCAGTCATGGCAGGGAAACCTTTACCTTATGGTGGCCTTCAAGGGTTCTTCCATGTAGAGTACACAGCAGTAGTCTCACCTTGTGATAATAAGACATGAGTTAATATCCCAAGGCTTTTTCTGCCCTAGAGAAGGCCACAACTGCCAAGGATTCCAGCTCCTATTAAGCAACAGAGTGAATCTAGAAAGAATCCAGAAATAGGCATGGACTTGCCTATTCAAAGCAGTCCCAACTTATCAGGAGACAACACTAAAACTGAGTATCTCAACAAATGAACTCTATTTTTGGGGGGATTCAGCTTCAGATTAATTCAGATTACTTTGTCCCATCTAGATTCAGATAACTTTGTGCCATTCAGATCGTAGCAGCCTCCAGTCTTTGAGACCATTGAGACAGTTTGCTGCTGATTTTGAGGTGTATATCTGGCTATCATAAGGATACAGATAGCCAGATACTGATTGCACAACCTCACCCTGAATATTGGGCTTCTCCCAGTCCTTCTTGTAGATGCATAATAGAATGTCAAAACATTGAAAGCGTTTATCTTTCTCTGCTGAGGGAAGTGTGTTTCTGTCTAAAAAAAAAGTGTGTATTTAAAATAGACAAAGTATCAGGCTCTGTGTCTATTGCATTTTGAACAGAAAGTATTCAATCTGGCACAGCATCAGGCTGTCAAATTCCTTAGCTGGCCTTTTTTGGAAGTACTTAATACTTGAAAGATTTGGGTTGATTAAAAATAAACTGACATTTCAGTTCAAATCCTTCTGAAATTGCCCAGATTCCCTTAACCAAACATAACAATACCTGCAATTTCTATCTGAACTCAAAACCAGGAGATCAGTATTTAACTTGTGATCAGCAAAATCTGCTACTGTTTCAGTTTGATAAAATGATTGTCTGAACAATAGGAAATTACATAGCAGAGGAAGTGAAAGAAGGACAAATGGCATGTCATGATCTCTCTAATTCTTATTTTTTCCTCCTTGGATAAAAAGTAACATTGACAAATGTATAAAAATGTCATCGAAAACCTGCACTGTGCTCGCCTGCAGACTCATTCTTAAAGACCCAACTACATGCTCTGCCCAGAAAGTTAAAATATGACAAATGCCATGATTTAAAACATATTGACATAGAAGTGACAGATGATTACCAGAGTTGTTGTTCAGTCACGCAGTCGTGTCCGACTCTTCGCGACCCCATGGACTGCATTACGCCAGGCCCCCCTGTCTTGCACTTCCTCCCGGAGTCTTCCCAAGCCCACGTCCATCACACAGACTGTGCTATCTATCCATCTCATCCTCTGCCATCCCCTTCTCCTCTTCCCTTCAATCCTTCCCAGCATCACACTCTTCTCCAATGAGTCGTCCCTGCACATTATGTGGCCAGATAAACTATATATAAATTGGAAGCTGGTAATCCTTGCTGGACTGAATCTGAGAATATGCAAGTCTTTCCTACTGATGCTCTTTAGATCTATTGGATTTGACATCAATAATTCTTAGCAAGCAAGACCAGTGGCTGAGTATTCTAGCAACTATAATCCCAGCACATCTGGAAGTAATACATATATTTCATATTGATTTATATTGCAGTAATATATTAAAATAATGCTATTGACAAAAAGATACAGTAAGTAAATACATATATCTATGTACAATATATATATATATAATCAAAATAAAATCCTGAAAATTACTAATACAACATAAACAAAACAAGTTATATAAAATACATTAAAAAGTTTCAAGTAAAGTGCAGAAGAAAAATTATTACATAATAGTACTCACTAAGAAGCTATAATAATAGATATCCCCAAAGATTACAGAGATAATCTTCTGAATAGCAATAAACACTTCAAGGAAATCCTACTGGCAAAAGAGAGAGAGAGATTATTTCCAAGTTATGACTTAAGCAACAGTTTTTCCCTTGGCAAATTTTGAAATCATCCAGTTGTGGCTTTCTGGGGTATGCTTCGTATATACAATATCATAATTTCTGTTTATAATGGCCAAGTAAAAATATTATCCAACACTCTTTGAGCTCCAGAAAAACTGTAATGGTATAACATTTGTTGCCCCATTATTGATCTCTATTGGTGATTTTTGACTGATGACTAAACTGATAGGTTTGGCAATATGTCAAAATGTACTCTGGTTTTGTGCAAATATTTGCACATGGGAATTCAATGATTACTGATTCTCAAATGATATCAGCAGATCATTTTGAAAACTGTGTAATTCTATTTCAGGGAAAAGTAAACCAAACTTATATTCAAATACAGCCTGAAGAACAGCTGTTTGATATAGGAGCAGTTATGATGTCTACCTTCAGCAGCAGGAATTTCTTTCTGTCTCCAGTTTAACTGTACAGTTTCCCAACTGTTAGTCAACTGATATTCAGGCTGAGATCTGTAAGATACATGGGCATGCCATAGTTCTAAATTACTGGAGTCTCATGCTGCCCAAACTAGAATGCTCTGGGGTTTTGTATTAAATGCTATATTTTTTTTAAAAGCCACTCTTATTTAAAAAAAATCTTTAGAAAATACGGGACTCAGTTTTTACAAGTTTAGTTCCTAAACAGAATTTCATTGGGGAAAAAAATATTTTCACCTTAGGATAGAGATTCCATTCTGTACTGGACCTTTGATGATTATCACCCATTACATGCTATGACAAATTATAAGTTACATTTATAAGTATACCACATATGAATATTGTTTAAAGTTAATGACATTGAATTAACACAACAAACTCTGGAACAAAACAGGTAAAATATATCAGGTTTCTATAAGATAAATGCAAAATTGGTGGGAAAGTAAACTACTTGGCAAAAGACCAAAATGAAGTGAAAGCTGTAAAATTTTTTAAAAGTGATGATTCTTCTAGAGAATGAATAGTACACTCCATCACTTTGTGTACAAATTCCAGGGGGCTTTTGTTTTTGAGAATTGTTTTAAACCGGGTGTGTGTGTGTGTATAATAAATTAATGTTACAAATTCAACATAAATTTGGTATTCAAGGAATACCAAGATGTAACCAAATAAAAACACTGGTTTATTTTTATTTGGTCTGCAAACATAAATCAAAATATAAATGAACATCATAATCCTCAAATCTTTAAGATTATTCATTTCAGTGAAATCAAATACCACCATGACTAGATGACAAATTAACTTAAAGGACTTTCTTCTTCATAAAAGCATTGTATTCTAGTATAATCCTACTTTTTCAGGTTCTGGTTTGGTTCAAGTATTTCGTTATAAAGCTGTGATAAATACAACTGGAATTCAGAGCACATAGTTACATAGGCTTGACAGGCTTTATAAATCTATTTGTGTTCAATAGACAACATAGATTTCATTATAATGATGAAAAATATTTGCTCAGATAAAAGATACATCCACATTGCAGGAAATGCAGTTTAATTCTTACTTTTGGCACATAATATCTCATAAGGAATAGCAAAGATTTTTATTCCAGAATAATAGAATAAAGGAATTTAGGAAAGGATTCAAACTAACAATATTTTAAGTTGAGCTCAATTATTGTTAAGTGTATCCATGCAAGTTACAGAAACTTTAGTAGTTTGCCATTTCCTTCTCCTGGAATTTTCAACTTCTCAGTCTAACTAGTCTAACCAATCCAAGAATTAACCTAGAACAACCCAAATTAAAATTAACCATAGTCACTTAGATGCTGCCATTTGAATCTTTCATTACCACTGAATGTCATATCGCATCAGCAACACCACATTAAAATAATTGTATCTCTTTTTATTATTTCCTTCACAATTAATCAAGGATATCTGGGCAAACAGGTGGTTAAAGAGGGTAAGATTATTGTTGTGACTACACAAAGTGTAGTCAACCTTTATATATGTATAGCAAGTCCATGGTTACATGGTTACATCATGACTTTTCTGCCCCTTGGGGACTCCTCAAAGAAAAATACTATTTCATTTGAAACTGATCACAGATTAGTTTGTTGTAATTTTTTATTTATGAATCATACTTAACTGAGTTTTTGAAGAACTCAAAATCCTTAATTCTTCATCAGGAATATGTCAATGAAGATTATGTTATCCTGTCTGGAGGTTGAGTCATGGCAACTGGACTTCTTTTCTTTTGGTTTGAGATGTTTCACTGCTTATCTAAGTAGCTTCTTCAGTCTTAGAAAAAATTGGTTGGGGGACCCCATATGTGCCTTCCAGGATGGCTGCATTCCTCACTTAACCTGATTAGTCTCATTAGATGGACAATTGAGATGTGAATAGAGAGTCATGGGATGTAGATGTTCAATTCCTAAATCCCTTACTCATCCCCAAGTGGGTCGTTAAGTGTGATCTCCCTGGTGAACCTGCGAAGTGGTCTTAATCTTCCTGGGAACAAATAAAAGAGCAGCATGAAAAATGGGGGACTGAAAACTTGTGTCTGAGGCCTCCACCTCTACTGAGAGAAGGATTTTCCACTTTGGCATAGATGGATTCCTTCACTCCTCTTTCAAACTACCTATTTTCTCTGCCAAAAATGTGAACATTATTGTCCTCAAACGAGATCTTTTTCCCCTTTAGATGAAGGTAAATTGCTAGAGGGTGCAGTGGCAAAGCAGTTAAGAACTCAGCTTGCCAGCTGGAAGATCAGTGGCCTGAGTTCAAGACCTGGCATTGTCATGCAGCAGGGTGAGCTCCTGTTGTTCCACCACAGCTCTTGCCAACCTAGCAATTCAAAAGTGTGCAAAACACGGGTAAATCAATAGGTACCATCTTCAATGACAAATGGTGTGACACGTCAGTTGAAATACTTCCTCAGACACATCAATGGCTGACAAAACAAACCCTGCTAAGCAGGAATAACAAGAAGGAGGAGCAGGTAGAATGCTGATTCTGGTCCTGTGGTGTTGTTTCTCCTGTGCTGGGCCATCTTATGTAAAGTCTGTTTGGTTTCTCCAATTTAGAGCTCTTAACACTCCTCACTGCACCAGATTGCATATGCTACATTGTTCTTTTTATGTTTTGGTGTTTGATCTAAGCCTCTGTCTCAGTGAGTTGGTGGGTTTGAAGAACACAGGTACAGGTATGTGGTGTTTTCCAAATACCTGCTTTAGTTTCTCTGACACACCAGCCATATGTTGAGCCAGGTTATTCTTGGACTTTCCCCGGTCTCTCAAAGAGAAACTGAGGAACTTCTCATAAGAATTTGAAAGTTTCCTTGGCCTTTCAGTCCTTTTTTTGTCCTTGATCTCTCCTGATTCCAAATTTCTTGATAACAGTTTGAATACCACATCTTTGAAATCCATTTTGTTTGTTGATTTCCCTTTGAGATTGGCCTTCTGATGCAAAAGTATAATTTCATGTCTGTAAAATTTCATGTCTGTAAAATTTTCTTTGGCATTTTGACTGGAACGATGAGATTGAAAGTTGTTCTTATTAGCAAGCTTCCAATGAATTACACTCATATAACATGTGTATGTGCTGTGTGTAATGTTCAAGCAAGTCTGGTGTAATAGACCATTTTGCACAGCAGTCAATTTGGCATGAAATAGTAGGACACAT
>JANHZU010008042.1:22766-44457 GCA_032468055.1 Acrochordus granulatus
AGATATCTAACCTATGTAAGCCGCCAAGAGTCTTCGGAAATTGGCGGCATAGAAATATGTGTAATAAATAAATAAAAATAGTCCACATCTACATAGTGGATGGAGATAGAGACTCAAGAGGTATCCTTCCTATGTTATTGGGCTGTAAAGATGATAGCGGGAGAATTGTGGTTTCAGACTTGCAAGTTTCTGTTAATGTAGCTTCACAATAAAGTAGAATTGGCTTGTCTGGTTGTGTTTGATGTCCAGTCTACCTGAAGAAACTGACAAATGGAACCCTAGAAAGGAACTTAATAGTGCTGATGGAACCAAATCATAATTCTAATCACAACCTTAATTACAGACTTTAGGTCAGAAACAGGGGCATGTGGCCAAGTGGTTAAGATGCTTGGCTTATTGGCTGGAAGGTCAGCAACCCAATTTGAGCCCCAGGTACTGAGTAACGAAGTGAGCTCCCGTTGTTCACCCCAGCTCCTCCAACCTAGCAGTTCGAAAGCATGTAAAATGCAAGTAGATAAATCAGTGCCACCTCCAGTGGGAAAGGCAACAGCATTCCATGTTCCTTGGCATATAGTCATGCCAGCCTCTTGACCATGGAAGCGTCTTTGGACTAGCACTGGTTCTTCAGCTCGGAAATTTTATTTATTTATTTATTCATTAAATTCCTATGCCGCCGAAATCCAAAGACTCTTGGCGGCTAACAACAGTAAAAAACAATATGTTAAAAACAATTAAAATAGAAAATAAAAAAAAAGCATTAAAACAAAATAAAAACCCGGGAAACTAGTGGGGTATGGAGAGGAGCACCACCCCCTAGAGTTAGACACAAATGAAAGGGAAGAAAACACCACAGTAAAAACACATGAACTTTAATAAAACTAAAAAGTAGAAATAAAATACTTCATTTTCACTTCTTCTATTTGACCAGGACTCTGATATATCTTTCCAGGTTGCCTGATTTTGGGTCACTCTTTGAACTATCTGAAAAGTAGCACAAATTTTGGTGATTTCTATTGTTATCTCTATTATTCTGTATTATTACTATTTTACAGTGGAACTTACAATTGTGAGCACCTCAGTTCATGAGGTTTTTGAAAGATGAACAAAAATGTTTAATAAACTTTAATTTGGTTAATGAGCAAAGACTCACAAGATGAGCACCACGCGATGAGCTCGCATGGAAAATCTCACAATGGAGCTGATGGTTCTCTCTCACTGTGTAAAAAGCATAAATTAAGTGAAAGTTGTTCAAAGGAAAGAACTTGCGAGATTCAGATTCCAAATTCTCCTTCCAGGCAATGCCCTCCCCCTCTTCTCTTCCTTCTCATCTGCCTCATGCCAGCCGGGATGCTTCTCAAAGTGTAGGAAGGTTGACCCTCTGTCTTCCCTATCACTCACACACACACACAGACACCCTCTTTGCCCGGCACCATCCAGACCGTTCCCCTCCTGCCCACCTCTTCTCCTCTCTCATAGCATGGAGGCAGGTTATGATGAGAAACATTTCCACACCACCTGGGAAAGACCCCTGGAAAGGCATTGCCTAGGGAAAAGGCCTTTTGCCTTGAGCAGCGGCGGCAGTGGATCCTCCCAATCCAGCAGGGGCACCAGACAGCACCGGCTTCGCAGCAACTGATAGCCAGAACCTGCCTCGGAGCAGACCCAGAAGTGGTGGTTCATTTGTTCTATTTCTACTTTATATTGTGTATTAATCATTGTTACTTGTATCAGATGTTAGGGACAATCGTTTCCACATCAAATTCCATTGAAAATTATTTGCTTGTGAATATTTTGGGGTGTGTGGAACAGATCATCTGACTTTCGATTGTTTCCTATGGGAAACCTCATTTCGGTTTAAGAGTGATTCAGATTAAGAGCGTTCTTCCGGAACAGATCAGGCTCGCAATCCGAGGTTCCACTGTATTTATTTTATGTAATTTCATTGTATTTAGGACTACTTTTTAGTTTTACTAATTATAGTTTTATAAATTTCTATTGTAATATTTTCTGATCTAAATTCTTTAATAAAAATTTTAATTTGTAATTGTAATTTAAATTACCTCTTGAATCCTAGCAACCCAGCACATTACAAGATCCCAGGGATTTCACAATGCAGATTCAGTAACAGATATGTTTAACTGCACAATTTTCATAAGAAATAGTAGTAATAAACACTTATTAAATGGTCACTTCTATACTTATACTCAAGTTACACAAACTTGTATAGACTAAGCTATGTAGCTTAGCAACTAAGAATGTAAACTACAAGCTGGCATGTGTCAGGATTTTGTGTTTGGCTATGTATTATATGATTGGCTGAAGCACTGTTTTCTGTGTACAATTTTCCCTTCATATAGCAGTAATAATTCTGGACTATTACTTTAAGTGCTGTTAAAATGGAATGTTCTATGCCTGAAATACATTATTTAAGATTATATTTTCTTTATCCAGTGAAATATGGGAAATTAACTCGTTGGCCTGAAATTCTTTGTTGCTCTTCTTGAAAACATGTTGATTTTGGACATGTAGAATTTGCTTTCAACTGGGAAGAAAACCTGTTAAAGGTGAGAAAAAAGAGAAATAATCAGTAGAGGTAGATCTATTACTTTGATTAATTGTCTCTTCCTTCATAATATTATCCTTATACTTTATGCTCACTTTGAAAGACTAATTTTCAACAGGAAAATATGTAAACATGTTTATACATCCTGTGCAAATCTTATTTTGGTGTAAGAAATGTGTTCATTAAAGCATGTAACCAGATTCCTATTAGTCTCAAGAGAAAAGTTTATTTAATGTTTTCAATAATGCCAAAGATTATATAAGGTTCCCTACAACACATTCCTTATATCTTTTAGTTTTAACATCTTCTCCCACCCTTTTATTATTACTTGACAGCACTAGCTCAGAAATTTAAAATGGCTAATAAATTATAAAAACTCCCCCTTCCTGTTTCTACATTATTATTTTACAACACTCTGTAGTACTATGCTTAATGAGAAGGCAAGTATAAAACATGATTCTATTAAAATATGGTAAAAAACCTATCACGTAAATGTTCCAAAGTTTTGAGATGAATCACTAAAAACTATCACAGATTTTATATCCTTCTATCTTTGAAGTTCAACATAACTTTTGTATAAGAATTTTCCCTTTCCAATAAATATTATGTGTTGATATTTTCAACATTAAGGGCTTTCCTCCCATGATCTCTTGCTAATTAATGACTTTTATTATTAAATTACAAATTATTAATGCTCTTTACAAAATGTTAAGATAAAAGTGCTAATTTGGGCTTCTACACAGAACAGGAACTTCATTGCTTATGGTCCTTTAAAAACATCTGCCTTCTGGGAGAGATCAGAAGAGGCAAATGTACTAGGATGCTTTCTAAATCTTTCCATGCAATGTTGGATTTAGGTCTTTAAAAGTCCCGCAGTCTAGACTTAATGAAGCTGAATTTTAAATCATGTGAGCAAAGTAAAAGTTAAAGACAGAACTGTAACTGAGAAAGAAAAACTGCAGTGTAATATGAATTTCATTCTCTAAAAGGTCTAGTGAAACTATTCCTATATCTTTAAACAGTAGTTATAGATGAAGTTTTTCCTTCTGCCATAATCAGTTAAAAAGCGGAAACATGTGTTGTATTGACATCAGGACAGGCTTAATTTGTGCAACTTTATTGAAGAGAACATTAGAATTCAGCAAGGACCATTCTGCTTAGAGTCATTCAAGCTTAAATGTTTCATTTGCTCATATCATTGCTGGATTTGTTTCCATTCACATACACAAACTCTCAAAAGTTCCAGTTCGCCTCGGTCACTTGTGTGCAAGTCACCAAAAAATGTTTTGGAGATGTCTATGTGGACTTTAATTACAAGATGTTATTGGAGATGTTTCATCTTCTATTTGGAGGGTTTTTTCAATCCATCTAAAAATGAGAAAGAAAGCTCTCCGGATAGAAGGTGAAACATCTCCAATAACATCTGTAATTAAAATCCAGTTGCCTTTTTTAAGAAACTTTGCAAAAAATATTTTTTTTTGCAATTTTTACTGTTTAGGAGATGTGCTTTATGAGATAATCCAGAAAGATGAGAAAACCCCTTTGCTTTTCAGAATATATTTTCTTTCATTTCATGGAAGGAACAACAGCAACCAAGTAAACAAAAATTATAATGCACAAAAGCCATGAGAAATATCTTAATAAGCATCTGGGAACTCATCAAGAAATAGATGTATGAAAACATATGAACATGTTTGTATTACAGTTAGGCCTACAGTGTATGTCCTAATGTTTGGTGAGTTCAATATTCAAATAGTGTGCCAAATAAATAGCAAATGTGGCACCTGTTTGCATGCCAAGGGGTAAAGGGAGAGGCCAAATCTGGTTTATTACTTAATTTAAGCTCTGCCAAAAATGAAGCATCTGCTTCCACAAAGATTGTTGACAGCTAAAGCTTTTCTCCCATTGTGTTTTAACTCTGTTGAGCTCCCAGCATCTGCTCATACACAGAGGTGTTGACAGTTTGAGCTTTTGTGTTTTCCCATTGTTTTGAAACAGTGCCAAAAACTGGCAGCTTCCAACACAAAGAATTGGTGGCAGCTGAGATTAGAGTCCACGTGAAGTTTTATGGGCATTCAAGCATTCCAAAGGGGCTTTCATTCCAGCCAAGACATAGAGGATTGCCCTCTCAAGGCCTCGTGTTTTGACAGCAGCAGAAAGTAAGGAGAAGGAAGAAAAGACAGAAGATGAAGCAGGGAACTATTTGGGGAGATTTAGTAACATTGTAACTTCATTTATTTTTCCTCAAAGTGTACATTGTGCAGTGTTGTGTTTGTTTTTCACAATTCTATATATGGCCCGTTTTTCCCCTTTTGCCAAGTTAAATTTCGATCAATACCATGAGCAGATATTAAAAGAAGATTATAAAGAACCTTATTGTGACAGTATATGGTGCTATTTGTAGTGGATTTAAATATTTATGTATGCACGTATTTATGTATACATTTACACACTTACTTGTTTATTTGGTTTATAATTCACTCCAGTCAAGTTTGACTCCAAAGAGGTTACACACCTCCAAAGGACAATGAGATTAAAAACTAAAAATCCAATTATAAACATATCACTGACTTCAAAACAATACATTTAACCAAGAAGAGAGACAGCCTTGGATCCTGAGGCCACTGTCTTCATAAAATCCAGGTCTTTATTTATGAAAAGCTATAGTGTTGCAGGCCAACTGATATCAGGTGAATCCGTTCTTGAAGCAGAAATGTCATGTCCAAATGGACTCTGGCTGCTCAATTTGTTGCATATTAGAGAAAATCAGGCTTCTGGGTATGTTTTCAAGTTTTCCTTATGGGGAAATGTGACTACTGTAAATCCTCAGTAGGACTTTCCACCGTGTTTGGGGAAAGACCACAAGTGTTATTAACAAAAAGTATCCATTAGGTCCTTACAATGGAGTGAATAAATAGATCAATTCTCCCAGCAGACTTTGGTAACACCAGTCATCTCCATGGCAATTAGAAAGTCATCTCACCAAGAATTATCTAATATTCTCCATTTTCAGGGAGGGAGGGAGGGAGGAATGAAGGAAGGAAGGAAGGAAGGAAGGAAGGAAGATGTGGTCTTAAATATGAGTCAGGCACAACAGGCAGGGGAAAGCTTTACCTTTAATTGTTATGAACTCACATGCTGTCCCTAAAATATCTTGTCCATTGTATTTAGTGAAGAAAAATTAGATTTTAAATAATTGTACGTTAGTATTAGTATTTTTTAAGTATTGTTTGTTGTAGAAGTTGGAATGTTCATTGTAAAATAAGATGCATTCTGAGCAGAAGAAAAACAGCTATGCTTTAAATATATTTATGTTTCAAGTATTTTTACATCCATTCCAAGCTGAAGTAAAATCAGCTGAATGTGGCATTTTTGGTAGCAATAAATGCAGCTATAAAGTGAAAAGTGATCGTGAGAAGGCCAGGTTTCCATTTGCATGGAATTTTTTGGAGAAAAATTTTAGCAGTCCACTTCATCAGTTTTTGTAGGTTGTAGCTGTGCTCATTTTAAAATTGCTAGGATGCAGCCTCGTTGTAGGGAAGAGGAAGTATTTTTCTGGGAAGTAGAGAGAACATCTACCTACCAGTCCCTGCATTGAGCCAGAGTAGATGGTAGATTATAGTCCTTAATCTTCATTGAAGAGAGCTTAATTTTCTTGTGGATTGATCCATAGTAACTGAGAGCCATTGGAGAAATATTTTAACATTTCTCCCTGTTCAGCCTAGCGGAGCGCGCTGGTGAATATGTGTCTTCCATCAGACTGAAGACAAGAATCCCAGCTTTGCAGCATTCCTATCGCAAGTCTCCGATAAACGGATCAAAGGTTCAAAAGCACATGGTGCTGCGTTCTGTCCTTGCAATGCACACTGAAAGCCCAGCCACTGTTTGAGATCTGTAGGCTTTCTCTGCCTTCTTTCCCCTGCAGCACAAAGAAATGCTGACGATCCACTATTCCGACCTCTTACCAACTTTTCTTTTCAGGCGTTTTCAATGGACCTGATTTGTATCAGCCGGTCTTTGAGCGACTTTTCATTTTGCTGAACGTTTTCCCCCCTTCCTGAGATAACACAGTTAATTTATTTCTTGGCATCCCTGGAAGATTCTGAAAGGAAGGCTGAATACATTTGTCTCACCAGCTCTTTCGGTTCTCGGTTACAACCAGGCTGTGGTGTTCTTGCTGGGCTACCTTTTCTTCCTTCTTTCTTCTTTCTCCCCGTTGGTTGTAGCCTGGTTTTTGCAACGCTTTGGCAACTTTTCTTCCATTTCTTTTGTTTATCGATCAAGTTGTTTCATACCCTGTCCATTTATTTTCCATACATTATCTTTTACCTAGCAAGAGCTTGTAGTCTTCAAAATGTTTTGCTACACGGTCTTTTCGATTCTTCATTGCATGGGTTTTGTCTTCCTCACCTGACATTTCTCTATTTTGGAACATTTCTTTCCAGAAATGCATTTCTCAGGTTCTCCTCTTGAGAATACTTAACTTTTTCAGTGTTTTCATAGTATTTTGATATTATTTCAGTTATCCAGAGGGTAAAGGGAACTTTTTATCCTCTTCTTATTGAATGAATACCTAGTGAACAATGTGATGCCCCTAATTTATTTCTTATATTAATATTCCTCTTTTCAAGATACAGTACATAACCTTCTTTTTTTTCTCACATAAAAACATGGTGAGGCAGGTTGGTCTGCATGTGAATTATTGGCCTAAAATCAGTCCAGGAATGTTAGGACTGAGAATAATTTGATCCTTCCTCAGTAGCCCAGCACCTTAACCATTACACTATACAGTGAAAAATCATAACAACTGAACTGCATCTCATTTACATCTAGAAACAATACAGGAAACAATATTTTAACATGGTTACTTGCATGCAATATCATTTATGATGGCCAAGTTTATAAATGGAGAGTTTTGATGAATCTTACTCTCACATAGCCTCAAATATTCTCTCTAAAATTGAATATGAAATGTTATTACTGGTCCCAATCCTATGGAAGTAACTGACGGAAGGAAAAGAAAATTGTTCCTTTATGTCTGTGGAACATTAAATAATAAGAAAACCTTAATCCCTACAAGGGGGTGTGGTGGCCAAGCGATGGGCCAAGTGCCACCATGTTACTGAATGAGCTCCCACTTGCTCCAACTCCTGCCAATCTAGTTGTTTGAAAGCATGTAAAAATGCAAGTAGATAAATAGGTACCACAAGGTTCTGTGAGCCTTGCCTTATAGTTATGCCTACCACATGACTATGGAAGCGTCTTGGGACAAACGTGAATTGGAGATGAGCACCACCCACTAGAGTTGGCCATAAATGGCAGAGGATACTTTATTCCAGACCTGTTCTCTTCCTAAAAATGATTTTTTTCTCCAAAGAACAGCATCTTCTTCAACCATTATATTCCCCTTTGTTCCATATCTGCAAAGTAATGATTAAACCCAGTTATTTGATATTCTTTTGAATGGTGCAGCGTTGTCAGATTACAAGGGATTAGCAAGACTTTATGACTCAGCACCTGGTAATAACAGTGAAGTAAAACTTAACTTGAATTAATAAAAGTAGAGAAGGACAGTTCTAAAGATCCAAGAAGAATTCACTTAAGGTGTTTCCATCACAGTCCATGATTGGAACTACAGTTTCATTGTCTCATTCTCAAAGAAGTCTCTGACAAGTCGATATTTTCAGTGCAACTTCTCCTTCAAGTAAATTGATGGGGTGAGTGGGAAGTTCAGTGTATGTAAATTATGCGTTTTAGAAACAATCCCAACTTTTGGAAAAAAAAGCACTATTAACTTTCAGATATGACAGTATATTCTTTTTATCTGAGGTGTCAGTGTGAGAGTGGGTGGGCTTAGGGGACAAAGTATGAAAGTAGTGTTGTGCTGTTGTGCTTCAAATATCATTGTTTGTACATGTATTGTGATAATAAAAGCATGTACTCAAAGGTTTTGCACTCTTGGTGTTGGCAGGATGATGCTCTGCAGAAGTCTGACGGTTTCTAAAGGTAATAATAGCAGTAGAACATTGAGTATAAAACTACCTCATCACTTTTTTTAACAAAAAGTGTCAGGAAATCACAAGGACATTATTTATATGTTATGAATGATTTATTCAGTAGTGCTATTCAAAAAAAAATTGAAAATGATAGTAAAAGAATATAAAAAAGTAGCTTTCCCTAATTTCACATTTCTTTTGCATTTCTTTTCAATTAGCTCATCATTTTTTAAAATTCATTCATAATTAAATATATATGCTGCTCATCTCTTTTATTTGTATCTCAGTAATAAATAAGGCAGAGTTTTTTAAAAAATGTTTTCCCATTTGTCACAATAAAATGGAAGGACGTCATTTAATGACTGGCTTGAGTTAATCCCAGTGAAATCAAGGATGACATTTCAATTTCTCTTCTTTACAAATTTGAATTTGGGAGAGATGGGTTTGTAGAGAATCAAGATTTCAACTGAGGGAAAACTCAAGGCTGATTCTTTCACTGTTGTTCAATAAAAAATCTTCATTATCTTCAGTAGTGTTGGTCAATGAAGCATAAGGTTGCTTATTTTATTCATTTTCAATATTTATCCAAATAGAAGCATTCCCCGACAACCCATTCAATTTGTAGTGATTTCATGCCAATGATTGTATCTTAGCAATGATTCAGAAATAGTTCATTCCTGCCTTCTTCACAATGTCTAAATGCTTTATCTTCTCTTTGGCTGATGTTTCTTCAGAATTTTGATGCTAAATTTCTGCACAATAAGAAGTACTTCTCAGAGCAACTTCAACTGGGAAGTGTCATCATGCTCTGGATCACCAGCTCTAACATTTTTTTGGTAAGTTGTTTTTCCTTATTCTTGAGTGATGACCATCATATGGTTGAACAATGCAAAGCTGGAAAACTGAGCAACACTTTGCATTTAGATCCAACCCTAACTCTACTTCAAGCTCTAATGTGTATTTTGTATGTGTGTACATGTGTGTATGTTTATGCATCTACCATATATACTTATCCAGTGTGAATCTCTAGTTGCTCTTTGATGGCATTTCTGATTCACAACTCTTCATTGAGTCAAAAATTAAGTTCCCTGAGGGTTTCTTCTCATATGGATCAACTCTATTTCAATCTGCCTGTCATGATTTCTATTCTTACCATTTATAACAATTAGAACACTGAATGACAGTTTGTGGAGAGATGCAGCCAATAACATAGCAGCACATTGAGAAGGGGATTAAAGTGTCTCAGAAAACGAATTTGTGCAGCTGCACTGTGACAATGCATCCTTATTCTCATAAAAGAATGAGAACAAGGGAAACCCCTCTGGTGTACTTAAATGCCATTTCAAACGATGAAATGTGATCCTGTACAATGAAGTTTGATATCTCCTTGCTTCCTTGAGCAATATTGAATTGGTTTAGAAGATGTCAATCAACTGAAGATACCCTTTAAACATAATACTAGACTGACAATGGAAACTTTCATCTTTCATTAGGGATTTGTTTTTGTCTTGGTAAAAAAATCATTCCAATATTTTCTTTTATGTCTTAGGTCTTCTTTTCCCTTTACACAAATAAAGCCAGTTTGATCTGGTGGTTAAGATATCAGACCAGCAACTGGGGAAGTTGTAAATTCTAATCCTGCCTTAGCCATGAAAGCCAGCTGAGTGACCTTGGGCTAGTCACTCTCTCTCAGCCCAGCTCAATTCACAGGGTTGCTGTTGTGGAGGAAGGTGTGCTGAATATGTTTGCAACTTGAGTTGTTTATAAAAATAATAAAGGTGAGAGATAAATAAATAAATAAAACAAGGAAACAGGTAGTATGTAGCTTGTTCTATAATACTAGGAGAAGACTAGGAATCCTGGATCTTATGGATATAACTCAAGTTGTACTGTCTCCATGCTAGTGTCATTGTACCCTTAAAAACTAGGCAAATCTGTTCTAGGAAAAAAAAACCTAGATATGATTCCTGCCACATAGTACTCTGATTTTTCATTTCGTCTCAATGGCATCAGTTCTATCTCTTAATCACCACTGGTAAAAGGTGAAAAGAAAAGACTGATTGGCATCTCCAAAAAGAAAGCAAAAAAAACTTATTTAACTGCATAAATTACTTATTACGCTTCCATGATCCTTAAAAGGAAAGACATGGTCATGATTTCTAACAAAAGAGAAAAACACAGAGAAAATTACTGGCCTTAAGTTAAGAAATGTGTCCTTAGTAAGCTGTGGTTTGTGGTGTGGATTTGTTCTTCTGAGAGATACTGCTAAGCTCTAATTCACTGACAATTACAGTTAATGATTCTGGTGTGCTCTGAATATACATTTATATTTGTATTAGTTCATATTAACGTGCCAAAGGATTTTTCTGGCTCAAGTTTGCATCAATTCATCAATTTATTCATTCATTTCAATGAAATTCATTTCAATGAATTTATGGTACTAAATCAAACTGAAATAGTGACTAGGGGCTTGAATTCCAATCTCTCCAAAAGAGAGGACAATATTCCAATCTCTCCAAAAGAGAGAAAGAACAATCACCTTTTCTAGTATATTGTTCATGTTAACTCTTTTTTATAAAAAAGAACCCTATAAAAATATGAAGTTGAGATAACAATTCAGTGTCACCTGATGTACATAGTGAATATGTTGGTTATGCTTGTCACCATCACAGCAATTCAACCCTGCATGGAAAGATGTTTGTTGTATCGATAACTCAGTATTTCTCTCAGCAAGATGAGAGCTTCACGGACTTTTCTGCTGCTTGTTTTTTTTTTTCCTTAGGGATGACATGGACAAGCCACTGTGAAAAGAAGTCCTTCCCTTGCTGTATTTTCAGATATTGGGGTGCAGCTTAATCCACTCCTAGCTGGTCTTCTGTGTGCTTTCTTGACAAGGCTGAAAAATAGCTCCCTGCTATCCTTTTTTCTACATTTGCTGAAGTGAAATGAAAATGGCTGTCTTCGTGAAAACAAACACTACATATATTTTCTTTATTCACTGCCTCTTTATCTGTGGCATTTTGCAAAACCATGCAGTGTGCACTAAGTGTTACATTCTTCAGTCAGAAGTGGGGAAGCTCAGATCCCATCATTTGCACTTAAAGCATTTCAGAGACTAAAGCTGTGAAATATCTCCACTACGGTGTAACACATCATCTTAAGCATCAAATAAGAAGCAGAAGGCTGGGGAGAGGGCAGCTAAAGCTGCAACAACTTTATTTTCATCTGTATAGCAAGTGACTGTAGATTCTATGGTTGATATGTAAGTATTTCTGTGTGCATGTGTATATGTTTGTGTATACGTATTGTATATACTCCTCTCTTCTTTAGGTTGTACTATATATATGACAACAGTTCCTGTGGGAGAAAGAAGGGGAGAGCCAGGGATTAGCAGAGGGATCAGCCTTGCATCACTACACATGTACAAATGCCAAAGGTCTAACCCATCTTGAGGACCATTAGCCTTATCTGGGGCGTGCAGGTGCTTGGCAGGCAGTTGGAGAAATTTGTGTGACCTTGTATCATTAATAAATCTGTTAGCTAGAACTGCACCTACTAAGCTTGATCCTTTGTTCCCAACAGTCCCATATCACCTGTACAAAACCACTTTTTCCCTTAATCCAGGTCTACCTCTCTTTCTTTTAATCAGTAACTTCTCATTTTGTGTCATCATCACATTCAACTCAGCTGCATTAGTTGTAGCTTGAAGAAGTGGGGGAAGTCTATTAGTTTAAAGTCTATTAATATGTTTTCCTGATTGTTATGATGGAAATGATAGAAATGGAAATATCTCTGGTTTTCATCTTACTGTCTCCTTTTAGCTGAACTCTTAGCTGTTACTCTTCATGTACATATACATAAATATACCATTTTCTATCTTCAGTGAAAAACAGACGTGAAGTTGAGGAGGCTCAGAATGAAATTTCACAGAATACAGTGAAGAGATTGATACTTTTTTCAGAATTACAGATGACAAGTCTACAAGGAGTAACTTGTCAGAAGGTGACAGCATGATGAAGACCAGAGACTTTCTCTACCTGTCACTTCCATCATCGCAGTCAGGAAAACATATTGACTTTAAGCATGTGGACTTCCACTACTTCTTCAAGCTACAAGCAATGAGCTGAGTGGAGTGTGATGATGACAAAAATGAGATGTCATTGTTTTGAAGAAAGAGATGCAGACCTGGACTGATAAGAACATGGTTTAGGACTGGTGGTATAAAATATAGAACATTATGTATTTGTGCCCCGTTATGACTTGACACAGTGTGATTCCGAATCAATTCACTGCAGAATAAAACCTCTTCCTTGAAGATTACAGAACATCATTTGCCAAGCTGATCCAATTAAGATGGGTAATCTAAGTTGTAAGAACTGATTCGTCCTTTGATGCCTAAGGGAAGAATAGAACCAGAGTTTCTTGACTCCTAGTTAAGCTGCTCAACCATCATGCCACATTGGCGCTTATCTATCTACCTTTGAATGCACAACATGTAAATTATTTTAGTCCATAAGGCAAAGATGATTTTACAATTCTTATGTTTAGTTTTTCTGTATAACTATATGTACCCTAAAGGCACTTAGGGTTGAATTGAAATGTATTGTGGTTTAATCAGTGTTTAAATCCTGATGTGAAAGTTTGATAAGCAGGTACATTTTTCCTTGCACACTGAGTTCCAGATGGTGACAGATTCCCCATATAAGTTTCCATTTGGCATTTGAACATTTGTGTATTACAGAGTTTTATTCTCATTTACGTTTAATGATGGATACAATCCAAACAATACAAGATGTTATGCAGCATGTTAGACTTCTGCTAAATGGACTGAAAGTAGAATCCTTCTGTTGAGGATTCTTTGTATCCCCAGCATGTTGGTATTCAAAATTTATTCTTCTTGGATTCCTCAAACCTTAAATAGCAAACTCCAGAAACTCTCAAAACTTCTAGAAAACTGGATAACCCAAGAGAAAAGAGAAAGAAAAAAGTTTCGATTACGTATATGCATTCCTGGTGCAATAATGAAGAGAGATATTGAAAAATCACATACAGACCTCTCAAAGTGAATTATGCTAATTTGTTTTCTCCAGACTATTGTCGAGGTGACCTGCTGTTTTTCAGGTTTTTCATATCTCTGAATTCTCAGGAATCTCATGATTTCTCAAACCTCAGAATTATTAAGGAGATATTCATAAAAATAAAAATCCCATGCTAAGGAACATTAGGAAAAAGACTGAAGTTACAAATTCTAACTGTAATGCCCTTACATATATTTGTATCCCTCTGTACCTGGAATTTTGCATACATTTCTGGTGATCATGTTTGAAAAAGGATATAAAAAGACAAGGATTTTGAGGATCTGACAGAAGAAAAAGGCAACTGAGGGGACATGATCCAAGGGCATAATAACTTTATAATAACATCAGAGTAGAGGGACAGAGGAAAGTGTTTTTCCTTCTCTCAAAAGAATAAGATAAAGAGTCATCCAGTGGAAGAAGAACTTCATCCAGCACATAATTAACCTGTGGAATTTGTTACTCCGTAGCATGCTGATATCCACTAATTGAAATATTTTAAAGGAGATTGGATATATTTATATTATAAATATTTATGGCTATGTCAGGGTCATTAGTCTTGAAGACTCAGGTAAATCACTGGATTAGGGGCCTCATGCTTCCAGATATCATTTTCAGGGGAATAATAGTGGCAGTCTCCTTTGGTTGCCCATCATGGGAAACAAAATGCTCGATTAGGATGTTGTTGCAGCATGTTAGACTTCTTCTAAATGGACACTACCTGAAACTCCTGGGTGAGTTCTTTAGGTGTCATGGTGTGCAGTATCATCATAATACTGATGATTCTCAGTAGTGCACCTTTGCCGCAGGCTTGACAGTTTTAAGAATCCTGTCCACTTCATTATGACAAATTTCTAGTAGCTTGTATTCAAAGCAGGATTCAATGAATATTACTGTCATATTTATAAACATCAGCTAATTGAATTGTTATGTCACCTTCTTCAGTAACCCTAATTCCAATAGCTGTCTGGGAGGTGAGCACACAGAGAGGTCAACATAATTCTTAGGAACGTACTTAAATTAATCTTGGACTATAGAATTGATATAATTGCTTATAAAATGGTAAAAAATCAAGGTTTCCCCTTTCAGTCATGACAGACTTTAAGGGGTGGTGCTCATCTCTGTTTCAGCATCATGAGAAGATGCTTCTGTGGTCATGTGGCCAGCATGTCTATGTGCCAAGGCACACAAAATGCTCTTACCTTTCCCACTGGATTAGTGGTATTTGCATTTTACATGCTTTCAAACTGCTAGCTTGGCAGGAGCTGGAACAAATAACGGGAGCTCACCCCTTATGTGGCAGTGCGTAGATCTCAAACTCGTGCTGCCGACTTTCTGGCTTACAAGCCCAGCATCTTAACCATTACAGCTAATTATTCATTCATAGCAGATAACATAAAATTAAGTAGGGGAGCGTTGAAAATCAAAGTTTGGAATTAAAAAAAATCCCATGGGCATCATTGCCTTTTTGTACAACCAGTGCAATGCAAACAAGATAGGGCTGCAATCATTAACACTGCAATCATTTCAGAGGCATTACAAGCAACAGTATTATCTGTTATTTCCCCAATTTTCATGTATTTTTTCAACTTTATATGTCAATCCATTTCACAACCAGTAATTTTGGATGGCATACAACAAGGCTAAGAAGCAATAAATATATACAAAACCATAGTTAGAATTTAAAAACTTGAAAAAAACAGAAGGCTGAAAAGAAGAAATACTAGGCAAAGAGCAGATGTGAATGACAATGTTGCCACCTCAGTATCTCAGCAGTCCTCTGAGGTCCCAGGCCTTACTGCCCAAATCTTCTCCTTCAGAGCATTAGATTTCTCTTGCTTGTTGATTCTGTTATTGATGGAGCGCATACACACTTTGTTTCCATTTTGTACATCCAGCATTTTCTTAGTTTAGAAGCCTTTTGTGAGCTCCCTGTGTTTCTTTGCAACGTTCCTCTGGTGGTTCCTTTGCTGACAGATGCAAAGCAACTGCAAAATTGGTGTCTCATGCATATCTTTCCTTATTGAAAAAGAGTTTCTTCTTCATATTCCCATTTGCTACAACTTTGCATGGTAGGCAAATAAGTCCTTCTGGAATTTAAGATGAGCTATAACCCTTCCTTTCCTTCTGAAATGAATAGTCAGTTAAACTTAGTTTGTTTCAACAGATGCACATTGCACTTCTATAAATACTTGAGAGGAAGGAAAATATGTTGAATGAAATTGAAGGTAAGAGTCTTAAGGAATGATTTATTTGACACATATATATGCTCTGACTGTGCTCAGCTTCCATCTTCCTTATTCCCCAATGCTAGATGCAAATATAGCTAAATAGGCCATGAGCTTCCAATGGACACAGCTTATGTTTTCCTGTCTTTAGCAGAGAGAATTGTTCACAGAACCCAGCATGATGGTTCTTTGTTCTGTCTCAGCATTTCCCTGTGTTTTTCTGCTGGCTCCTGTTTAACAGTAATAAATCCCATTCTGATGACACTGTAATTATGAGAGAGAGAGAGAGAAATAGAGTGAGAGTTGCCTTAGTCTTAATACTAAAGAAAATAGTTATTCTGATTACTCTTTACTTCCCAGGCTGCTAATATTTAATACCATTTAAGCTATTCACCCCTCTTTTAATAGATATGTTGGATAAGAACTTGTCAAGATTAATTCAGAAATCTAGTTTTTCACTATCTCAGTCACTGATAGTATGGACAGTAGACTAAGTAATGCTAGTTCTAGAATTTTATTTATTTATTTTACATATTAGCCACCAAAAGTCTTTGGATTTTGGCGGCATATAAATTTAAAAAATAAATACATATTTCTATGCCGCCAATCTCCAAAGACCCTTGGCAGCTTACAAACTTTAGACATTACAATTGTATCAAACCCTGCCCCACCCCCGCTGGCTGGTGATGTTCACATCCAGGGCATCCTCTGCAGTTCCTGCTCCGCCCCCGAGACAGGCAAGTCCTGCTTCTGACTCGCTGCTCCCATCACTGTCGGCTGGCTCCCCCTGAAGGGGAACCCATTTATCTAATTGCATTTTACATGCTTTCAAACTGCTAGGTGGGCAGAAGAATAGAGAGGGCATGGTGGTCTAATGGTTAAGATGCTGGGCTTATCAGCCAGAAGGTTGGCAGCCCAAGTCTGAAACCCAGGCAACGCATAAGCTCCTGTTATTTGCCCCAACTCCTGCTAACTTAGCAGTTCGAAAGCAATTAAAATGCAAGTACTGTAGATAAATAGATACTGCCTAAACTGATGGGAAGGTAACAGTCTTCCGTGTGCCTTGGCATATAGTCATGCTGGCTCATGACTTCTATGGATCATAGAAGTGTCTTTGGATAATGCTGGTGCTTTGGTTATGAAATGGAGACGAGCACAATTGGCAGGGGAAAACCTTTAACTTTTTGTTAATAGATGACTATTTGTCATCCCTCTGCTCATGGAACAACTACATTTTCTACATGAACAATGCTGGGTTAATGTATCATCCTGAGTAGCTATGGCTATATGGTTTCAATAAGGAATTCTAGGTTTCATACATTTTCTCCTTTGGGTGATGTTCTTTCCCATTTCAGACTACTCCATAATTTGAGTTTCCTCCAGGACTAGCATCTATTCTCAAAGAGCAAGTGGTAGCTGTGGGAGTAGATCCTTTCCACAGGTCCATTTGTGTACTAGCTGAACCTTTTTCTTGACTGGGAGATCCTTCAGATGCTGACTTACATTCTAGTGTTTTCACAATTGGACCATTGCAATGAATATTAGACATTGGGTGAATATCACCCAAAATCTATAAGTGGTTCAAAATGTAGTGGTGCAGGTAGTAATGGGCATTTCTTATTACAACCAGTTACTACTGCTTCCTAAGCTGCATTGGTGATCAGTCAGCTTCTGGGTACAATTTAAGATTATGGTTGCCACCTATCAAGCCCTTCATTGCATAGGACCTGGTATTTGAGGGAGCTCTTATTTCTAATTATTGCTATTTGTGCAGTAAAATCAGGAAAAAAATGGGTGTTCCCAAGGTCCCTTCAATTAAATCTTGTTGGGTTGAGAAAGAATGCTTCTCTGTTAATGTACTTGTCTTTTGGAACAGCATCCTTCTAGAGATATGTATGGTCATCAAATGTTCCAGAAGTCTCCCAATCTTTTTCTGTTTCCAAGGCTGGCATCAAGTGTTTGTAGAGCCCTTGGTGATTTTTTTCTGGATGCTATTTAAAGGAATGGAGATTTATGTCCCACACAATTTTTGAGATAACAAATGTCTTCCCTTGAGGAGTCTGCTTCAACTTCTCCAGAGTGGACAATGTTAAGTAATGTAGGAAGGATTGATCTCTCCATAGGAATGTTTTAACATATTTTTACCATGACCAAAATTATAGGGAGTAACATCTCTTATGAAGTGGTTTTGTTTCCAAGTGAGTTAAATACATCCATGGATTAACAGATGTAAGGTAACAGTGTCCGTGCACCTTAAGGTGTCCAGTCATGCCAGTCACATGACCACGGAACCGTCCCAGGACGAACACTGGCTCTTTGGCTTGGAAACAGGGATGAGCACCGCACCCTAGAGTCGGTCACAACTGGCAGGGTCTCCTTTACCTTTTACCACTAAGAATTGGTTTTATGTTGGTTTCTTTTCATTTGGTTTTCCTTTTTTAGCCTTTCTAGCCTAATCTACAGTCCTGTAGTTTTATGGTAATCTCTCCAGTGGGCACTAACCGGGTCTGAACCTGCTTAACCTTTTGAAATTAGCCAAAGTCATAGAAAGCTAATGAAAGTCCCAAGAAATTTAGGGGATCTTCATTTCATATAAACATACATTGGACTCTGTCTGGCTACTTTGGGAATTGAATGTGGAATTAAGTAGACTTTATGTTTCCCAAACATTTTAGCATGTTGGATTATACATAATTCTATTATGTGTGTTCAGACATCAAGGAAAATGATTGCACAGCAAATTAGATGACATATTAACCTGCTGAAACCATTGATCGATTCTTTCAAATATATTTAATTGTTTGTTTGTAATTTGGTACTGTTGGCACATTTAAGAGAAGTCTCCTGGTGGTTTACACAAGCAATAAACCATGTAAGTCATACAATCATTAAAATAATTCTATTAAGTTAAATAATCACCCACTGGTACCCTATCACACTGCTGGGATGTGGTGATAATACAACTGTATATTTAAAGCTCTGTGGAACTTCATGGTTCTCAAAGCTTTCCTGAATTTCATCAGTACCAGCTGAACTTCCAAGAGAAGAGGTTGCAATTGAAAAGCTTTGCCTTCAACCTCAGCAACTTAAAAGTGTGAGATCCTTTCTGGGCAAGTTGATGGTCATCCTTGGAGAAGACACTTCTGGCAATACCCAGAAGCAAGCCATCTAATGCTCTGTAGCTAAAACCAGTACTTTGAATTAGCTGGAAGTTTACTAGAATGTGGCACCCCAAAAATAGTTCACATCTTTAGCAGTGGGCTGCTATATCTTGCAGCACTTTTCAAAGGCACTCCAAAGGATATTGCAGTTGATGAGAATATTACATATCATTGTTTGAAAAATATATCAATACTATTTAAAATATCATATATAACTATAAACACAATTATGGAATGGAAATTAAAACCAAGGGGAATGGGAAAGTTTGGCTAAGTACATTGGCTAAGCTTGTAAAAGTGGTAGCATACTAAATAGTGTTTGATAATATTTAGTTACTCAACCTGATGTGTGCATATTTATATAATGTAATCTGTGAAAGAGGGAGCATTATGTATTCTCTGATCTGTTCTTATCTTGTTCACAGATTGAATCCATCAACCTTTCCTCATGAGACCTTTGGGTAGTTCTTCACTACATTCCTGAAATCTGAACTATAGAGAAAATAAATTAATTCAAATGATTGTACATGGTAGTTTTTTATTGAAAATATGTCACAACATCATGTTCCTTGAAGTGTTACATGTTTTGGGTGAATAATTGTTAGCTCTAACATCAAGCAAACTACAAGGTGAATCAGACAAATGAAGGTCAGGTCTCAGCTTCAACCTGTTAGGGTAAGATAATTTAAAACACAGAGTTGCTAAGGGACTGCTCTCAGAATATTTTCCTAGCAATGGAGATCCTTATCTTGCCCATAACAGTTAAAAAACTCATTTTGCTGAATTCATGTATTGACAAAGCTTTCCCAGTCCTCTCTAGTGGAAAGAGTAGACAAGAGACTACATTGCTGGCATTGGAAGAGCTGAAATTTTGAATCCAATTTATTTAGCCTTGTTTTTGGAAGTAGGAATTACACTTTAAAGGTATGAAAGACTATTAGACACTTAACCACTCCATTTCTCACTGAAAATCATTAGGATATTTTCCTATCATTTTCAGTCAGGATTCCATATCTGCAAAATGGTATGTGTGCTTAATTGTTTCTGGGACACCAATTAACCACTTTACTTCAAGAATATGGAGTGGGTATGTTGACCAATGCTTAACATGAAGCACCTCTATGAAACTCAACCATTACATTATCATCATTCCTTGTTTCTTAGGAAAGCAGCGACATTTTTGCATGGCTTCACATCATTTTGTCCAACATTTCCAGAAGCTGGAAAAAACTTCTGGTGTGCCTAGAAGCTCCTTCCCACACCTACAACACAGTACTGGAACACCAGAGGGGATAGATGGAATCATTCAATGTTCTTTAATAAGGCCAAGTAAGTCTTTCTTGCAAAGGTCTATTATTTCCAGAACTAAAGGATCCAATTTTAGTTAATGTTTATGACATCCATAGTGCACGATTCTCAATGTTGAACTATGTAAGAAAATACCTTGCCTTTTTGAGAATCTTCATGTCGTACTTTGTGTTAATAAGTGAGTGTGTTTTGGAAATGGTTGAATGAGAAAATGCTTAAGTGCCTAATTAGTAATCTATCTTTCTAGGTCTCAGAAAGGCAGGACTTTTTGTCCACTATCTTAACACTTTATGAAGTCTTGCATCTTTTGCATGATGTTGATCTTTGGAATCTTACCCAAGTAGTATATTCAAAAATGGACAAGCAAGGATAACGTGGGCACTAGTCTACAACTCATTCTGTGATTCCGTATTTTCTTGTAATACCATTATCCACTCAACAAGACTGGCAATATTAGGGAAGAAATTAAGTTTTCCATCAATCTCATTGGCATCTGAGATAACTGGGACAAGTATAGATATCAAGGGTTTTTCTTATTTCCCAACAGGCAATAGAAGTGTTAATCTTGCTATTCATTAATGGTTACAGTATTTAAAGTTGCTTAATGTATTAAACATGCAGAATGACAAGCTATATTTCAGCATCTTCTATTTTCATCTTACAAGAAGGTTTTTTTTTTAAATTTTA
The DNA here is from genome assembly GCA_032468055.1 of Acrochordus granulatus. Taxonomy (NCBI): domain Eukaryota; kingdom Metazoa; phylum Chordata; class Lepidosauria; order Squamata; family Acrochordidae; genus Acrochordus; species Acrochordus granulatus. The sequence goes on from JANHZU010008042.1 coordinate 43,785, forward strand.
AACATCACTGGAGATTATCTTAGCCTATATAATAGTAGTAATTCACCATATTAACTAGGTGCTACATTTCAGAACCCAGTAAAATGATTACTTTGTTATATAATGTAGAATTAAACTGTAAAGCATATATGCTTATGGCTCTGGCAAGAGCATTTAGTATATAAATTAATCCAAGACTCTAACAAGATGAGCTAGATCTTGGGTGATTTCCCAGACTGACTTATTACAAAAATGCAGGAATCATCCACCTTCTATCTTTTGACTGGTTTTGCTTTTAGCTTCCCAAAACTGGTTTTGCTTTTAGCTTCCCAAGCTAGCCTACAACTATTGGCTCTTATCCAATAGGTCATCAGCTACTTTAGGTTAATCCTCTTTGTCTCTCTTTAGCACAGCTGAGATTAGCACTGAATTAGATATCTTAACTTGGGGCCACCATGACCTAGTGGTTAAGATGCTGGGCTTGTTGACTGGAAGGTCAGCAACTTGGCAGTTTGTCACCCAAGTGCCAGTACATAATGGGGTGAGCTCCTATTACTTGTTCCAGTTCAAAAGCATCGCAACAAAAGTTTAAAAAACAGGCATCTGGATTGGATTTTTTTTTTAAGTAGAAGACGTTTCACCTTTTATCCAAAAGGCTTTCTCAATTCTGAAATTGAACTGGTAAGAGAGCTGG